>JAEQBH010008595.1:0-48235 GCA_016808115.1 Tetrastigma voinierianum
AGTAGACTCATAGAAGAATAATACATGAATAAGGTGTGATTACATATCATCATACCTTACCAGTACATGGAATCTGATCGATTTATGAAGCATAATGTGGCTAAAATCTTTATTATAAAATAGTAGTTCTCCGGAACTTCGTATAATTGTAAATACTACACTGAGACCAGTTATTAACTGGCCTGCCTCACATTCTGATTAGTGCCCGGGTACTCGGTAGTGCTCGGCCTCTGATTAGTACTTCGGTACTCCTGATTAGTACTCCGGCACTCCTGATTAGTACTTCGGTACTCCTGTTAAGTGCTACGGCACTCCTGTTCTGATTAGTGCCACGGCACTCCTGTCTTGTTAAGTGCTACGGCACTCCTGTCTTGACTAATGCTCACGGCTTGCTAAGTGCGTATAGTATAGCCAGTGCTTTTATTATGTTATGTCTACTCGATTCAGTATTCACCCAGTGCAGGAAGTTAAGCGGTTATATGATAAGACTCTAAATAGAGAATAGAATAAAGATCTGAATGTACCTTTGTATCACATTCCGTGAGTACCTCCCGAATTTGCTCACATGTTGATTAAGTTACGTAGTACTGGGTACTCACCGTATCTGAATGATCTGTAGTACCTACGAGATCTTTGTATCCCGAATAGTCTGTCTCTGATTAAGACAATACCCAGTACCCTACGGGTACTCTGTATGCGAATAAGTTCCGTCTGATTAAGTCTTGTCTGCTTAAGTTTGCTTAGTACTACGGGTACTCTGTATTGATTAAGTTACCGTAGTACCTATGGAATTTGCTCTCGTATTTCATCAAGTTCTGTAGTACCTAGGGGTACTCCTGTATTTGATTAAGTGACAGGCCCACCTCTGGTACTCCGCATGTAAATTAAGTTACGTGGTACCTCTGGTACTCCTGTATTTGATAAGTTCACGTAGTACCGGGTACTCTATTATCGATAACATAAGTATAAGTTACGTAGTACCAATTTACTTTTTCTTGTCTCGATAACATAAGTATAAGTTACGTAGCCCACTTACGGGTACTCGTATCGGTAAAAGCAAGTACAAGTTACGTAATAAGTATAGGATCGATTGTACCTCACAGTACTCCGTATCGATAAAAAGCGAGTATAAGTCCGGTATTTTAAAGGGTACTCGTATCAAATAAAATAAGTATAAGTTCCATAGTACCTACGGGTACTCGTAATGGTAAAATAAGTATATGTATACATTATGATTTGTACTTTGCTATGGACTAATGTCCAGCCTTACCTGATATGTATGCGCATCGTCTGATCGACCTTGTATGTGATACGATGATGATTGGATTCGGAGCTTATTGTACCTACGGATACAGCCATTTGCTGAGATAAGATCCGTGAATAAGTATATGCTCCGTGGGTCATTATAAGTTCCGTAAAAATAAGTATAATACTACGCAAGACATGTATAAGATACGAAATACATGTCCAAGTTGTAAAGACCAGTATAAGTTCGAGTAAGATAAGTATAATATAGTAAGATCAGGTATAAGTTAGTAAGATAGTATATGCTGCGTAAGACATGTATAAGATCTGAATACATGTCAGGATTACGGCAGACCGGTATAAGTTCCAGCAAGATAAGTATATGCTGCGCAAGACATGTATAAGATACGAAATACATGTCCAAGTTCTGTAAAGACAATTATAAATTCCGTAAGATAAGTATAATCTGTGTACTAGGCGCAAGATTCGAGAAATACCGATATAAGTTGGTAAGACGATTATAAGTTTTGTAGTGCTAAGTACTTCATATAGAATAAGTTCTGCATTATCAGTATACATTCCATAATTTCGACGATACCTACGGGTACCTCCAGTGGGGAATTATAAGCTCAGTAGTATAAAGATAAGTTACGTAAGCTCTGCGGAGTGCGAATAACGTAAACTGTTAAGTATAAGTTCTGAATAAGTATAAGTTACTTGTGCTCCTGGGAGTCTTGAATGAACATAAGTTTTGTGATAAGCATAAGTTACATAAGAATAAGATCCTTAACTCCTACGGAGATCGAATAAGCGTAAGCTCAGTATAAGAAGAAGTACTCGTATAAGCTCGTAATATAAAATGCATGAAATTTATATTATCTGTTATTGTTTTATGCGTTAAATGTGTATATGCATAAGAAATGTTTCCACGCTAAAGCGTAAAGCAGCACGGGTTTAATCCGTGTAGGTCTGAGAGGAGAAGGCGTCGGCCGAACATCCAGCATCTGGTAGGCAACACACACTTGTAAGGGGTTCACTACATGTAGGTTCAGGTACTACGATTTGTAATTGTAAAAGTGTAAGTTTTAGCATTTGTAAATGGGACTCGATAAATGTATAGGTCATTATTGATTCTGTTATAATGTGGGCCGCACCCACAGGTATAATTGTTAAAAAAAAAAAAAAAAAAAAATGGTGAGGGTCCCGAGTCCGAGTTTGCGTCCCCCAGCTCAGTTCGGATCCGCCCGAAGCGGGTTGGGCCGGGATTCGAGGTGTGACACCCGTGGTTCACGAGAGAAGAGTATCAATATTGGCGTACCTTTATGATAAGTGGTTTTGTATTTATAGTAGATGTCCTACCAGTTGGATGGTGACTAGGACTCGTTCCCATTGGTTGGGATATTTTTTGTTATTATCGGTATCGGATTTAGTAACGGATATAGAAGGAGTAGTTTATTTGGGATAATCTTTATACCACATATGAGGATTGATGACGATGAAGCTGTTATTATCTTTCTTTCCTTATTAGTGGATTTGCGGGATGATATATTATTTCCCCTTGACTTTGGGGGACTTCCATAGCGGTCTTTAGGCGTCACGGGTTCAGGCCTTTACTTTGGGTTGGTACCAAAAGGGCCTGACTGCTGACATAGAGAGGGCTGAAGGCCTCTTTCAATGGGTTTGCCTCTCCCTTAGGATTTCAAGGACTCGTGGATTTCGTTGGGCCAGACTCTTTCTTGGGCCTGGCGAGTGGGCCTGCGAGCCTTATTTTTCAAACCCTATCAGTTGCCCTCCAGCCCTTGTGTACGGAATACGTGGGCAAGGGCTGTAACGTTTCACTCATCGGGTGCAATTTCCGCGTGTCTGCTTAGGGCTGGGTTAGTTAGGGCATGGTCGCCGTCATATGTCTTGTGATAATGATGACTCTTCGGTTTTCGCGCTCCTTTCTTCCACTTCTTTCAGTTTTCTTTCGTCTCTTTTGTGAACATCCTCTTTCTAGTGTGCTTCTGATCTTTTAGCGAATTCGAGCTTTTCTCTTCTTTATCCTTCTGTCCGAGCCTTTTTGGTGCAGAATCTTATTCCAGTGTACTTCTTGGGATAGCTTCGCCGCGTCTTTATCTTCTTGATCTCCTTTCGAGCGTTTCGACGAGACGCTAGGGTTAGGGTTAGCCAAGTTTGGGCTTTATTACTTGCTTCCGTCATGGGTCCGGGTCGCTCCTCTTCTTTGCGTATCGGAGGTGATTCTTCGGCTGTTGCCGGCTCTGGACGGACTAGGAGTGCCTCCGACCGCTCGGCTGCGGTTGAACTTCGAAACGTCCCTGGGGCGCTTGCTCTCCCCTTGGACAAGGGTAAGGGGAAAATAAATTTGATTGAGTTTCCTAAGGGATCAAAATACCTCAAATCCAGATGGGTCCAACATCATGCTTGTGGGGCCTAGCAGGTTGGCCTCTGCGTCACAGCTTCCTTCGCTAAAGCGTTATAGACCTCCTTTTGGTGTTCAGTGTGAGTCCGTCTGTTTTGACCTTTTATGTAGTTTGTGTGCTGAAGATGACGTGCTTCTTTGAGGTGGCCTTCGACAATGGTCTTAGTTTCCTTTGCCTTCATAAAGGGGTTTCTCTTTATTTCAATGTACGCCCTTCAAACTCGCCAACGGTTGGGGTATTTTGGTGGAGTGTGCTTGTACTTTTTAGGAGACGGGGCTCGCGTCCCCAATCTAAGCTTTGCTCCTTTACCTTTTTAGCCGAAGGAGACGCGAGAACTTCGCTGACCCACTGCAGGCGTTAGGAGCTCCTCTGGTGATTTTCTATCTTCCTTCTTCCCACAGGTCGTGGAAGGGACACTACTTCTTTGTCAGTGGCCGTAGCTGGGAATATAACCCATTTGACAAGGACGATACGCTGGGCGTACCGGTGGCTTGGACCACCCCTGAGAATCTTCGTGAGTGTCCGTTCTGTTTTTGTTATAATATGTGTGAGGTCGTCTGATATTTCTGACTCCGTTTTGTCTTCATGCTTCTCAGGTGCTCGAATCGATCGATGATGAAGACGATGCCATAAGCTTATTTGGCGTTGAGGCGGAATGTTCTCCGAATCCTTATGCGGGCCCGGTCATCCGAACATCCTTGGCTCTTCGAGTTCGAAATCTGCTCGCTCGGCTGCTTCGAGGTCCTCGCCTCTTACCGTGAGTCTCCTCTGGAGCCTTCCCTTGTGAATCCTACAGGAAAGAGCTTTAGGTCGATTAGGTATCCTTGGCTTCGGGCTTGAGTGTGAAGGAAAACTCAGGGTGCTTACGATAAGATCGGTCGGCCGGCCAAGGTTCCCAAATTAAGGCGTGTCTTCATCTCCCCGTCCGCTTCTATATCCAAAATGTCGACGGGAAGCGTCGCCTCAGTGAGGCCTCCTCTGAGACTTAGCTCAGCGGCCAGAGTCATCTGCTGCGGCGAAAAGTTTCCCCAGGTGCGTAGTTGACCCGACCGGTGGCGGTCATGCCTATGCCTTAGGTCACGTCGGCGAAGGGTTCAGGTCACCTCCTCGAGGCGAAGAGTTGAAGAAGAAAGATCCGGAAAGGATTGGCGAAGATGGGTTCTTTGTTTCAATGTTGAACTCGCGTGACGTTGTCACCATCCTTGCTTAAGTTACGATCTTTGGAGGTTGAAAGCCTTTGCACCGTCGATGACTTTGGCCCTATCCTTCCGAAGTCGCGCCGTAAGCTCCCATATCTGTCGCGTCTATTTTTCATGCTTGGTCATGGATGTTGTTCCAAGTTTGGTGTGCGGTGGCCCACTCATTTTGAAGGGTTTGGTAGAAAAGGCGAACTAACCATGTTAAATAGCCAGAAGCTTACAGCGAGGTTTGCCTCATCGTCTGACGAATTTGTTTGCAAAGCGGGAGTCAGCTATGGCGAAAGGCGAGAGAAAACCATACGATTTGAAACACACCATATCGTATGCAGGTAGTGAAGATGAAGTTCGAAATAACTTATGGGGTGATAGAGGCGAACTGCGGGAGGTCGAGATGTACTCACGGGTTGCGAAGCGACTGGCGAAGCGGGGATGGGCTACGGTTTACTTAATATGAGCTTCAGATGGTCGGGGGCGGGCTCCTTACATCCGGGGTGAAGCTGCGGGGGAATTACAAGAGGAGATCGTCGCGACTGATGGCGACTGCTTGGCGATGAAGGTGCGCTGTTAGGAGCTATGCGAAGTCTCTAGAGTACATAAGCTTCGACCGGCGCTGGATGAGGAGTGTCGTGGGCTGTGTGGGGACCTTCATCAACAAATAACCTTGGTTGCTCAGAGGGACGAGGTTATAGGGAGGTTGAGGGACGAGCCCCCCGGTGTTGATTGGGCCTCTAGGTGGCTTACTGAAGGTTGTTATCATTATCATCAGGGCTTGGGACTTCGCCGACCTCCTAGTGACGAGGAGGTGAGGGTGCTACAGGCCATTCCCTCAAACGGGTTCTCTATTCAAAGCCCATTCCCCCTCTTCACCGTACTGTTCCTCTTCTTGGCGTCTAAGTTCCTATCTTTCGTCTTCGCACGCTAATCTGACTTTTATACTTTTTTTTTTTTTTTTTTGTTCTTGTATTTGTTGGGTCTGGGACCCAAGACATATGTAGTTCTCCCCTTAATGAATATTCATCAATTTTTTTTTTTTTAATTTTTTTGTTTCTACTGGTGTAGTTTGAGCTTTTCTTCGTGAATCGTATGGCCTGACTTGAGTGTCTGAGTTGAGCAGTTAAGCTCTTCAAATTGAGTGGCTGTGGCTCCGTGGGCTGATCTGCACAGGCCGATCTGATTCCTAGGCTGCATGGCCTGTCAAGGTAGAGCTCGTCAATGCGAGCTGCTGGTCTCCGTCGTTTGACTTGCTTGATTCAAACTAATATCTAGGCTGCATGGCCGACGTAGAATGGTGGAGCTCGTCAATGTGAGCTGTCGGACTCCGTCGTCTGATTTTCACGAGCTGGGTGACTCTTAGGTATGGCTGTTAAGGTAGGCTTCGTCGTCACGGTTCTTTGGTCTCCATCGTTTGACTTGCTTGGTGGCCGATTCCTTAGTTGCGTGATTTGTTAAGGTAGGCTTCGTCAATCTTCATTCTTGGTCTCCATCGTTTGACTTGCTCGAGTTAAACTAATGTCTGAGCCGCAGCCGGCGTAGAATGGTGAGCTCATGTGTGGTACGTCGGACTCCAGTTTATACGATTTTCCTGAGCTGGGCGGCTCCTTGGGTGCATGGCACGTGTAGAGTGGTCGAACTTGTCGGCGTGGCTGCGTGTGGCTCGGGCGTTGTGGCGCGGTAGCGTCCGTAGAAATGGCTGATTTGACTCCCCAAGCGGCGTGGCTGTGCAAAGTAGATGGGCTACTGTTAAGTGAAGGCTGCGTGTCGGCGTATGGCCTTGGTGGCCCGATCCGGCCAATGAGATGATCGACTCTGGCGGCGTGGCTTTGTCGCGGAAGTGGAATAGACTTTCTCGTCAAAAGTGTGAGCTGGTGTTTCCGATGTTATGGCATGGTGGCGATCGGCGAAATGGCGTCGACTCTGACGCGGTGGCCAACATTCTTGAGTGGAACGAACTGTCAAAGTGGCTGCGCGTGGCTCGGTATTGTGTATGGTAGATCGGCCCGAAATGAGCTGATCGACTCTGGCGGGCGTGGCTGTCGCGAGTAGATGAACTCATCAAAGTGAGCTGCGTGGCTCCGGGCGCTATGGTCTTGGTGGCGATCAGCGAAGCGTCGACTCTGGCGAGCGTGGCTGTGCGGGAAGTAGATGAACTCGTCGAAGTGAGTTGCGTGGCCGGGTATTTATGGCCTTGGTGGCGATCGACCGAAATAAAGTGATCGACTCCTTGTTGTCTGTCGACTTTCCAGCTCTTGGAAGATGCGCGTGTCTTTAATGCCAATTTATGGAGAATTTGGAACGATTACTTACGGATTTCAGTATTCCTCAGCAAATTAGCGATTATGTTCTTGGCACAACCCCGTATTTTTTGAAGTCACGCGCTCACGGTGTGCGAATCAAATTTGCGTGGGATGAGTTGAAGCTTGATGATCTCACGTAGGAGCTCATAATTGCTGGTCGGCGTTTCGAGATATGATGTGAGGCCTTTGATTTAAGGGCTGAGTTTTCCATGTCTTGGATATTACTTTGGTAAGACTTCTTTAATACTAGATCACCCGACATGTAGCTCCTAGGTTTGACTTTTTGGTTGTAGTACCTTGCCATCTTCCTCTGATAATCTTCCGTACGCCTTAGGACACCTTTCGCGTTTTTCATGCAGGGGTCCCAGGAATTTAGTGGAGAGCCGCAAATCATTGTGTTCCCACGCTTGCTAGCCACCGATCGCTGAGACTTTAATCCGACCTCGACAGGTGCATTTGCTTGATGAAAATTTAAGCGGGGTTTCCGGGTTCTTGACGCCTGCGTTGTCCTGTAGGCCCATAATACCTCGGAAAGGTATTCTACCCACTTTGCTGAGTCTTCAATTTGAGGTCTTCAAGGCGTCCTTAAGAGGTTCGATGGTGACTTGACGGCCATTAGATTGCGGATGTCTTTAGGCAATCTTAATTCTTAATTAGGCGCTCCGGCATGAAATCTCACGAGCAGGCGTTATTATTTGTTTTCCGTTATCACGATGTCGAGAATGCTTGGGATGCGAACACACGCCTGTGGCTCGCCCGTACGAAGTGCGTATCTTTAGTTCTGTGATGGTGGCTAAAGGCTCGGCCTCAGCCCATTTGGTGAAGTAATCTATCGCAACGATGATGAATTTACATTGCCCCTTCCCAAGGGGTAGAGGTCCCAGTATGTCCAAACCCCATTGTTGGAAAGGCCAGGGGCTTGTGATTGACGTCAAGGGCTCTGGTGGAAGGCATGAGATCTTGGCGTATTCCTGGCAGATCTTGCATTTCTTGACTAGGTCGGTCGCATCTTTGAGTATTGTAGGCCAGTAGCATCCATGTCTCTTGAACTTTTCACGACAATGCAGAACTCAGATGTGGTTTAGAGTATACCTTTGTGCACTTCCCTTAGCACGTACTCAGTGTCTTTTCCCGCGATGCATTTAAGGATTGGTGTGAAGAACCCCCGTTTGTACAAGCTTCCCTTATGATTAGTGAACCTGGCTGACCTCGTCCGTATTTTAGCCGCTTCTTTTGGGTCGTCGGGTGGCACATACGATATATAGTTCGAATGGGGTCCATCGACTCGAGAATTGAGGACCAGTTTGGGGCGACTTATACATCCACGGAGATCTATGAAGTGTTTCGGCTGGAGTGATCGACAAGTGTAGAGCTCTTGGGGTCTTCTGTGAGAGCGTGCTAGCTTTGCGGCGTCGACTCGGGAATTCTCAGTGCGGGGACATCTTGACAGAACAGCCGCGAACTTTCAATAAGTCTCGTACCCTTTGGAGATGCGGGGATCATCCTTCACTTTTGGCCTCATAGGTGTCTTGTTTGTCGACTACCAGGTTGGGGTCGGCTGTGGACCTCCTAGCTGGTCAACTTCCAATGAATGGGCGAGGTTGAGGCCTGCTATGATGGCCTCATATTCGACCTCGTTGTTGGAGGTGCGGAATCCGAATCTGAGCGCGTACTCGATGTCTATTCCTTCTGGGGAGGTTAGGATAAGACTTGCTTCGCTCCCTTGTGCGTTTGATGCTCCATCTATCGAGAGTTTCCAGACGGAGAGGTCGGTCATTGTTTGAGCACTCTTGGCGGAGTTCTGGCGGGAGATTCCATGAAGTCTCTTTAAGACCTGCCCTTTTATTGCTGTTTTTGGCTTGTATCGGATGTCGAACTCGCTCAGTTCTATGGCCCACTTCACTTGACCTTCCGAACTTACGGTTTATAAACACTTGCTTCATCGGGTACTGGATTTAGATTTCTATGGTGTGAGCTGGAAATAGGGAGGAGCTTCCGAGCTGCGATTATCAATGCGAAAATCATTTCTCCGTCCTTGGTACCTCTCCTCCGCTCCTCTCGAGCTCGTTTGCAATTATGAAACCGAGATCTTGTCCACTCGTTCCTTATCTCAGCGAGAACTGAGTTCAATACGATACGGCTAGAGAATACGGTGTTAGGAGCTCCTTCAATGGGACTTACTAGAATGGGAGGGAACTTCAGTATGTTTTTAATCTTTGAGAATGCTTCTTCCGCCGTATCCCATTGGAAAGCCTTCTTCAGGACTTGGAAGAAAGGCTGGCATTTATCACTTGCCCTGGATACGAATCGGCTTAAAGTTGCGATCCTTCCGGTCAGACGCTGAACTTCCTTTACACCTGATGGTGACAACATGTCGAGCACAACTTTTATCTTATCTGGATTCGCCTCAATCCCCTGATGGTTGACTATGGAACCCAGGAATTTTCCGGATGACACTCCAAAGGCACACTTGGCTGGATTCAGCTTCATATTATAGTTTCTCAGGATCTAGAACGTCTCGGAGAGATGAGCGATGTGGAGCTCGGCTTTGGTAGATTTTACCAGCATGTCGTCTATATATACTTCCCGTAGTTTGTGCCTATGCATACGGAACATCCGGTTCACCAACCTCGATAGGTAGCTCAGAAACATTCGCCCGAGCCCAACGGCATCACCGCGATAACAATAGGTTCCTTAGCGGCGTGACGAGCGAGGTCTTCTCTTAGTCGTGGGGTCGGCCCGATCTGGTTATAGCCGGAGAAGGCGTCCATAAAACTGAGGAGTTCATGGCCGGCTGTGGCGTCCACAATGAGGTCTATCCTCGGCAAAGGGAAACTATCCTTTGGGCATGCTTTGTTGATGTCAGTGAAGTCGATACATAGTCGCCACTTGCCATTGGCTTTTTTGACGAGTACGACGTTAGCTAACCACTCAGGGTACTCTACCTCTCTGACTGCTCTTGCTTGGAGGAGTTTGAGCCTCCTCAGTGATGTATGCAATGCATCGGCGCGAAGCTCTCACTCTTTGCTTGGTGGATTTAAGGATGGTGACGTTCGGCTATGAGTTATATTGTTGAATCAATTCCTCCCATATCTGCCTGCTTCCATGCGAAGACGTCTCGATTTTGTCTCGAGGTGGGTGGTAGGCCTTTGAGATCTTCGTCGACTTAGGCGGAGTATAGGCGAGATGTTGGGGTCGTCATCCAGCGACACCGGTTCCAGTTCTTCTGAGGGTTCGGGTCGGGCAGGCACCTCGTCACGCATGTCTAACGTATATATCGTTGCCGACCTTTTTGTTTCACGCGGATCTTGGAGTAGCATTCCTGGCCTCGGCCCGATCTCTGAACCATTCCTACTCCGTTCGCGGTAGGGAACTTAATCACCAGGTGGTATGCGGAGGGGATGGCTTTTATTGCATTAAGAGAGGGTCTGCCTAAGAGCATGTTATAGGCTGACGGGGCGTCTACAATGAGGAATCTTGCTGTCGTCGTTGCCTGGCAAGGGGGCTATCCCAGGGTGAGCACTAGTTGTATTGAGCCCAAAGGTAATACCTTTTCCCCAGAGAACCCCGCAAATGTGTGTTGACGGGTTCCAGTTTCTCCCTTCCAATGCCTATCTTATCGAAGGCCGATGCGAAGATGATGTCAGCCGAACTTCCATTGTCCACTAAGACCCGATGAACTTTTTGTTGGCGCGGCCGCGCTTGAACTACCGGTGAATTAGTCATGGGAGTGTTGGCATCATGTCCCAGTCGGAAAAAGTGATGGACATGTCGAGGCAACGGCGGTTTGGACAACTGCTTGTATTTCCTATTTACATTTGACACGATGCCTTGAATGGGCCTTTCGAGCTGAACTGGATTCTCCTCCTCCTATGAAATCCTCCACGAGATCCACATGAATTTCTCGAGGTTCTTGAGTCTTTGAATCGTCGTCTGTAGGAGGTGGTGGTGGTGGTTCTTTGAGCCAAAGTTTGGTTCGAGTGGATTAGAGGCGATTTTAAGATATGAAACGTCGGAGGTACCCTCGCCGTATTAAGTACTCTATTTCCCTTTTGAGTTGCATGCAGTCGTCCGTGCGGTGCCCGTAGTCCCTATGGAACTCGCAATACTTAGTGTTGTCCCTCGTGGTGGTCGGAACTTCATTTAGGTTAGCTCGAACTGGTCGTTTCATGCCCGCGCGGGACTGTGATGCGAAATTTGTTAAGGGAGTGAGCCGGCGGGGCGAGTGCGTCGTCGTCTTTAGCTGCGGTGGGCTAAGCGATCTCGGGTTCCACGTAGCACCCCAGGGATCGTTCTTCATCTTTCTTTGGAGTCCTTTCCCGGTCGCTTTGTCTTTTGAATCGTCCTCCAGTCAACCATCTGTCCGCTCCTCTTTTCTTTGACGTGAGAAGAACTCTCCCCTCTTGGATATGAGGGCTTCTTCGCAGATTAATATGCTTCTCTGCTTTTCACGAGCGCCCTCGACCATCTTGCTTGTGAATTTTGGAATGGAAAACATGATCTTTGAATTTGAACCTAACCCGACCCAATGAATGTGGCTGATCGCGAATTTCGTCGAGGGTATACCATCAACTTTCAGAGATTGACATTGAATCTTTGGACATAGGACTTCAAGCAGAGCTTTGTTTGATGGTCAGTAGATGATAACTTTCGGCTTCACATCGTCAGCTGATGAAGTGAGACACGAGCGCGATAGGCGGCCCTACGAATGAGAGATCGATGGCGGGGAGCGCATTAGCAGGGCGAGCTGGGCCTTTTAACGTGATGGCGAAGGCCCTGCATCGTACTGGATCTTGATACCCATGTAGTTCCACATGGTTTTTGTAAGTGTTGAATGGTGGCTGGATCTCCTGATATATCGAATGTTTCCACAGCGGCGTGAACTTTGCTAGGAAGGGAAGTGGAGTACCTGTTTGTGAAGGGTGATTAAGTTCTTTGTACCAAGATTGTCCATAGTATGCAGGGCCGTCCTCACACCTCCTTACCCACGGTCGAGCCCTTGTTGAGTTCATGAACCTCTGCTCCATGATAGTTCCCAGCATGCGAGGATGGCGTAATTCGCCAGTTTCGACGTGCCTCAGAGTGTTGCTTCGTTGTTTTCCCCTCGGGGGGCTAGATGTGGTCCGCGCCCCTGGTCTCAGTGGATTACATGTTTGACGCAGGAATGTTGAGGTGTATTTGCTATAAGCTGAGGAGGAATGTCATAGCCTTCATGAGTTTATCGGCGCATCCGCGCAATTGATCATCTGTACGGTGAGTTGTTCGACTCTCTATTAGGCATTAGTTGGTGAGGCGGAGCGCCTCCGCCGTTCGTGATGGCCTGCATCGCTTCTGTTGTGCCCGGGAGGTCGCATGCGTTGCACCGGTTGATCCGCATCCTCGGGGATTGGCGTTACTCCTGCCTTGTGTTCGGTTATTACCATCGGTGGCGAGTGTCAGTTTTATTTGTAAAGGAAGCTATGCGTTCCACGTAGGCAGTATTGCGTGATGCCTTTTCCTTGGCGGGAATTTGGGCGTGTGGGGTCGTTGGGCGACTGGATTCTTTGCGGTAGGATACGAGGCTCTTGGATTGTTTGGGCTGAGGCAGGATCGCAGCACTGTTGATCTGCAACCTCTGAAAGAAGTCTTTCTCTGAGACAAATAAAAGGGGTCGAGAGCGAGGGCTTGTTCAAATGCTTGCATTTCCGATGCTAAGTCGGTAGTTACGAGAAGAAAAGAGTATCGATATTAGGCGTCACGCTCATCGATGGGGTGGTTTTGTGTTATAGTAGATGTCTGGGTTGGATGGTGGCCCAGGACTGGATTCGAATTTAGTTGGGATATTTTTGTTATTATCGGTATCGGATTTAGTAAACGGATATAGAAGGGGTAGTTTATTTGGGATAATCTTCTTCATATTGAGGGGATCCGTCGGCTTGATGAAGCTGTTATTATCTTTCTTTCCTTATTGATGAGATTTGCGGGATGATATATTCTGTTCCCTTGACTTTTTGGGGACTTCCATGCCCGGTCTTAATTTCATCACGGGTTGGGCCTTTACTTTGGGTTGGTACCAAAAGGGCCTGAATGCTGACGTAGAGAGGGTTGAAGGCCTCTTTCAATGGGTTTGCCTCTCCCTTGGGATTCGGGACTCATTAGTTTGGATTAGATTTGGTGGACTCTTTCTTATGACTGCGAGTGGGCTCTTGGTTGTATTTTCAAATACTATCACCCGATCAGAGTTGGAGGAAGAGAATCCAGCAGTTGCTTTGAGAAGCTCTTGGTAAGAAACCCTCAAGTACCCATTTCCCAAAGAAGCTCTTGAAGAAGACCTTAACGTCTTTTTTCTCCCATAGAGGAGTATGATACTAGGGAAAGCGAGCTAGAACACCGACAATGCTTATAGCTATGTTTTGATTGAAAAATGCTTCTGCTGATCTTTCGACAATGACCCATGAGCATGGTGGCAGGTGCAATTGAGGATTCCTCCACAGCTTCTTGTTCCCAGGAATTGAAATTCCACTCACGTTTGTAAACTCCTCCTCGGAACTTCACCTTCAAAGGTAGTTAAACAGATTCAAACTCAGCCTTGAAAGATTTTCTAGTTCTTTGGGAATCGTTTCAGAGAGGTTGTTGCATGAAGATCTAGGAATTGAATTCCTCATAAAGAGCTGAAGGACAGGGGATGTTTCCCTGGAAAGGAGTCTCTTATATATCCAGTACTCTAATACCGAGCAACTGCCAAGTTCCGTGGGGATTTCCCCTGACAAGTTGTTACCAGAAACAAGCAACTCATTTAGGTTCTTCAGTTGACCAACGTCTGCTGGAAGAGAACCTGTGAATGAGTTTTGTTAGTAGAGTGATCTCAACTGTTTGAAATGTTCAATGACATTTTGAGGTATACTACCACTCAACTTGTTGTGACTAGGGTTAAATTTCCATATTAGCCGTAACTGAGAGATGTAGGAATGTTCCCTCCCAAATCGTTGTGGCTGATGTTGAGGTAGTACAATAGACTTAAGTTGCCAAGGGTGGACGGGAGCAGGCCTGATAGCCGGTTCGAACATAACCACAATGCTCTTAAACTCTGAAGCTTGCCAAGTGAAATGGGAATTACACCGGTGAGATAATTCTCACCTGCACTGAAAGCAGTTAAGTTGATGAGGTTACCAATTTATTCTGGGATGCTTCCAAATATTTTGTTTCTTCCGAGGTGGAGCTGCTGCATTTGGGTTGAAAGATTGACAATAGAGCTGGGTAACACACCCCCAAAGTTATTTAATTGTTGCCAAACTGAGTATCTTTAAACTGCTAATATTGGTCAGAGAATTCAGAAAATTCAAATCCCCAGGTATGCCCCTTCTAAATTATTATTCAAGGTCCAACCATTGGAAATCAGCAGGCTCTTCTAAACAGTGAGGACTTGCCCAGTAAGATAATTGCCTCCTAGATCCAAAATTTCAAGTCCTGAAAAATTGGATAGTGTTTCTGGAATGATTCCGGTAAACTGATTCCCCGCTATGGCTAAGAGGCGGAGTTGAGGAAAACTGAACCTCATGTTTGACAGAAAATTTCCAGACAGAATGTTCTGAGTTACTACAAATTCAGTGACGGATGACAAATTATAGAGGGAGGGAGGAACCGTACCCAGACAAATTGTTGCACCCTAAGCATGTCATCAACTCTTCAAACGACCTAAATCATGTGGAATACCCCCTCCAAATGATTATACGCCACTAAAAAACCTTTGAAGAGATGAGAAAGTTCCCCAAAGTAAATAGTATAACCCCTGTTAGACCGTTTATTTTAGCCTCAATAATAGGAGTTTGGACATATGCCCAACCTGGAAGGGAGATCTGTAGTCAGATTGTTCTTCGTCAAGTCCATGGTTATGAGGTTTGAGCAGTTTGTGAGTTCAGCCGGAATCTGGCCTTGAAGGGAATTCCAGCTGAGATTGAGATGCTGCAATCGTCGCAAAAGACCAATGTCAGAGGGGATAGAACCCTGCAAATTATTGTTGGACAACAACAACTCTCTAAGGAATGTTAAGTTCCCAATCCCAATAGGAGGTAAGGAACCACCTAAGCTCTGATCCTCCAACCTTAACACTGCATGACCTCTCATGTTTCCCACCGCATCGTAACCCCTTCCACTCCACAGAAATGCCGAGAGTCGTTCCAGGAACTCAGAGCTCCCTCCATTTCGAACATCAACCAGATGATTCTTGATGACCAGCAAAGCATGTTTGTCAGTTTCATTTCCGAAGGTGGGCTTGCTGCAAGGTGATTCAACTTAAAATGAACTAATTATAGAAATGACAAGGCTAACAAGAAGAAACCACCATTGTAATCTGTAACTAAAGACTGCCATCTCCATTATCAGCTGAGTGGATTTGCTCATCATGATACATACTTTTATTTAAGACGAGCCCTCTGAGCACAAAAAAACTACGTGACTAAGATGTTGTTGATCGGGTGGATGGACGTGAGGGCAAGGCTTTGATTCAGTGCGCAAAGATGAAGCAAATTTTCTCCCTATGTGACCGAATTTTAGTAAGATACTTGTCAACTGTCGTTACATCAAATCAATAAAAAATCATTATTATTATTTTAGAAACATTATTTTTCTATTTTGATATATTATTTTATTTTTTATTATATTTGTATTATATCTAAAAGTATAAATAGATATTTTAGAGTTTGTTTTATAAATTCTTATCACTTTTATTAATTTATCAATAAATTTAAAGTTTTTTTTTTACTTTATTTTTTGGATTGAGAATTGGTCTCTCGGATAAAGACGTTTTATTCTTGTTGATTAATCATGTGTTGATCAATCGCGCTATAAGCTGTGTCAAGTTGTATCAGAGCGGGTTTCTCCTATTTGATGGCTAATATTGGTGCTAATAATGGCAACCAATCCTAAGACAGTGATTGGAGATTGTAGGATGTTTGGAGATTAATTAACGAGTAGCAACAATCAATCCAAAATTATTGCTGTATAGGCCAATAAATCTTAACCTACTGATGTTGTTGAAAGAATTTAGAAAATTAAATCCCTAGGCATGCCACTTCCTAATTGTTTTGATTCAAGGCGCAGCCCATAGAGATTCTTGAGCATTCCCAAGCTACCAGGGACATGACCTCTTAGATGATTTTCGCCTAGGTCCAAAAGTTCAATTCCTGAAATATTGGATTGGAAAGTGTAAAAACCAATTCAATGGCAGAAGACAAATTAAAGAGTGCAGGAGGAATCATACCGGACAGGTTATTTACGCCTAAATATAAATATTCCAAGCTTTTCAAACGGACAGGTGAGGAACCACCGAAGCTCTGACCCTCCAACCTTAACACTGTCACCCCTCCTCATCTCTCGCCGGATGTCAAGGCGTTGGTTGGATGGTAGGTCAGATCCTGGAGACTCATAAATCTGAAAATGAAGTCGGGCCATTGACTTGTACAAACATAGGCGAAAGGCTAGACTTTTCTATCAGAATAAAAAGGACATTGCGTGAAAATCATCACACAAACAGGAGTATTTATATTGAATCATTTAGAAAAATATTGGATTTACGAAGAACTACTTGAATCCCAATATGAAAATATTGAAATGTTGAATTTGGTCTAAAACTCCTTGATGCTAGATCTGTTGGATTTTTGTGCAATATTCTGCGATAATGGGAATCGGAAAATTGAAAATCGTAATGTGATCTGGAATGTGACTACTGTTATAAATAGTCGATTAATACGTTCGTGAGCAGATTAAATGCGATACCGTCAGAATCGGCGTGCAAATGCAGCAAGCCGGTCGCGAGATGTTCGTAATTTACATTTTAACCCGTCATAAAAATAAAGTACTTCTTTGTCTCTCTGGCATTCATTACTGCTTTATAATATATTAATTAATCTTTTGAAAACTTAAATTAACCTAACTTTGTTGATGGCGCATAATTACATTTATTTAATATATCATTGTATATTTGATTTGCTCAACAATCTCCCACTTGGGCTATATATGTAACTATAAGCGTGAATTATACTTTATGAGAACCATGAGTTTCTTGTCAAGGAATTTATATATTTTAACAATCTTGTCCATTAACCACACGATATAGAGACCAAGCGTCGATGATTACATATTTCGTAACTAGACTCATCAATGATCACATATATCAATGCAACTAATGACAAAGATCAAGTGTGGATGTGTAGCATGGAAATTTCATGCAATGTGATCTTAACATACCTATTTCCAACTGGTCATACTTAAACCTTAGTAAGATCAAATCATTTAAAATCAGAGTGAATGAAAACTGAATACTTTACTGTAGTAAATAACCTTAAAATCCGTAATATCCATAACAAATGTATCTGATAAAAGCATCAATACAAACCTCATTTAAAGCAGCGTATCGCAGAAGAGAAACCACACCCGTATGATCGGTGTGCTCATGAAAGACCTTGGGTGGTAATCCATAGTTAGTGAATGCTGCAATCATGGAGTTTGTCCCCAGTAATGCTCTATAGATATAAGTCCACTCTGAGCTCTTTCACGACAACTAGGAATTTGATGTTTATAAATTTTGAGCAGTGACTCACAGTTGTTGGAATGTAGATGCTTTGTTGATTTATTTTCACTAAATAGCAAGTGGTCTTTCAATGTCATCCATGTCACAGCGACCCTAGAAGTAACAAAATTTACTTCAACCATATTCCATGATTCGATGCCTTATAACAAACTCTGAAATAGTTGAGGTGGAAGAAGCTACAATCAGTAATTTAACACTCTTCGAGATCATACTCCAGTAGTAAGTAGATATAACTGAAGTAGATTTCATGCTATCTCGGCATCTACTTAATCGAGAAGTCGGAATATCGATGATCTCTAAGCGTCACGACTTTCGATAAGTGAGCATGTAGTCTTTTGTTCTTTGTAAGTACCTTATGACTCGCTTAGCTGCTATCCAATGATCCTTTCCAAGATTGCTTAAGTATCTGCCCAACATGCCAACAATGTTCGCAATATTCGTACGTGTACATACTTGAGCATACATCAGACTTCCTATTTGCGCATAAGGATCTGATGCATCTCTGAGATCTCCAGAAATTACTCTTGGGCGACCAGTGAGACTAAATATGTCTCCCTTAGCCACAGGGGTGTCACCTGGTTTGTAATCATGCATGCCAAACGTTTTAAAAAATTTCTCAATATAGCTCTTTTGTGATAAACCAAGTATACCTCGAGAGCGATCCCGGTGTATCTGTATACCTAACACAAAAGAAGTATCACCAAGATCTTTCATCTCAAATTTCTTTGATAGAAATCTCTTGGTTTCATGCAACATTCCTATATCGTTGGTGGCAAGCAATATGTCATCAACATATAAAACCAAGTAAATATGCCTCCCACTGAACTTATGGTATATGCAATCATGACCCTGTTCATCTCAAAACTAGACGAAATGATAACTTGATGAAACTTGTAATACCATTGACGAGAAGCTTGCTTAAGCCTATAGATGGATTTCTTTAACTTGCAACCATCTTCTTTGTATCTCCTGACACAAAATTTTCTAGTTGCACCATATAGATTGTTTCATCGATGTCACCATTGAGAAATGTAGTCTTAACATCCATTTGATGAAGCTCAAGGTCAAAGTGCGCCACAAGTGCCATTATTGTCTTAAAAGAGTCTTTCGATGAAATCGGAGAGAAAGTCTATTTATAATTGATGCCTTCTTTTTGTGCATAAGCTTTAGCAACAAGACAAGCTTTGTATCTCTCCACATCACCTTTCGAATCCCTCTTGGTTTTAAATATCCATTTGCAACCAATGGGTTTCACACCTTCAGGCAATGGGACAAGATCACAAACGTCATTGTCCTTCATGGACTTTATCTCCTCATTCATGGCATCAATCTACTCTTGAGATTTAGAACTTTCCAGGGCTTGGCGGAAGTTGATTGGATTATCTTGCACCCACACGATGTCAAACTTATGTTCTTGAAGAAATACAATGTAATCATTTGGCCTTTATGCTTCTCCTCTCTAGTGGATCTCCTTAATGGCGTAGGTTACGGAGGTAGAGTTTGTTCTTCTAGACGGGAGGTTCTTGGATATTGTTTGATTTGGATTTGCTTGAGCAATGCTCAGTATAGGGCACGACCAATGTCAATAATAGCTATGGGAATATCAGTATATTCCTCTTTAAAAAAAAAATCCCTATCCTTTACCCCCATCAAACTCAACATCCTCAAAGTACCGAGCATTTCCCGTCTCAAAAATTGATTTAGTAGTAGGATCATAGAATTTATAACCCCTGGATCTTTTAGAGTATCGATAAAATAACCTTCTTAGTTCACTGAATCAATTTCTTTTCATGGCACATGGGCCTTGTAACTAGACATCCCCAAATGTGTAAGTGCTTCAGACTAGGCTTCTTGTCAGTCCAAAGTTCATAAGGGGTTTTGCGGAGTTGCTTTAGTTGGTACTGCAGTGGGAGATACATTGCGATCTTTCATGCTTCACCACAAGTGATTTTGTGATTAGAATGACTAATCATACTTCTTAACATGTCTTTGAGCGTTCTGTTTCGCCTTTCAGCAACACCATTCATGCTAGGAGAACTTGACATGGTGTACTGTGGGACAATATCGCACTCCTCTGGGAATTTACCAAATGGTCTTGGACGTTGTTCACCTGAACCGTCATACTTACCATAGTATTCACCACCACGGTCAGATAAGACGTTTTTAATCATTTTGTTGAGTTGATTTTCAACTTCAATTTTGAACGATTTGAACACTTCCAGTGATTGAGACTTTTCATGAATGAGATAAAGGTAGCCATAACGTGAAAAATCGTTTATAAACGTGATAAAATATTGTTGGCCATTCCATGAAACCGTAGGAAATGGCCCACAAATATCTGTATGTATCAGTTCTAAGACACCGGTAACTCTGTTTGCACCAAATCTTCTTGTGTTTGTTTGTTTTCCCTTTATGCAATTTGTGCACATTTCAAAATTTGCAAAATCAGAGAATCTAAATCCCACATCGACCTGAGCCTTTCAGTCTCATTTTGGAGTGTGACTAATCTCTTATGCCATAATGATGAGAATTCTCATTAGTTAATTTTCTTTTAACACCTCAGTACTTAATTGCACAAGGTTCATGATATGAAGCTATTATCAAGCATATAAAGGTTATCTACATAAGATAAAACCAGTACCAACCAAGTGAGTGCGAAAAGACTAAATTTATTATTTCAAAAGAACAAGAATAACCAAATTTGTCCAATACAGAAATAGAAACCAAATTCCGTCGAAAGGACGGTACAACAAATGTCTCATTCAAATCCAAATAAGTACCAAACTTTAATAATAACCTAAATATCCTAATTGCCTCAACTTCGACCTTCTTACCATCCGCTCTGGTGTATGTTCACCGCATCATTTGGCTTTACGCAACTCGGGCAACCTTGCATGGACACCTTCGTGTGGTGGTTGCGGCGAGATATCCACCACATGTGTTTAGATTGCCGAAGGTCAAATTAACCTCAGAACAAACTAGATTAAAAAATTGTACCTGCCTTTGCTTTGCACCTTGGCGCATGATAGTTGGTACAGTGCTTCTTCTTATGTCCTGCAGCTCCACAGAAGAACCTTTTTTTCTTTATGATGTTTCTTTTGATATGGAACCTCTATAAACCTTTATCATACTTTCTTTTCTTCCCTTTGTCCTTAGGAAGTACCAATTGGAAATGAGCACTTTCTATCTTTTCTAGCTTCAACCTTTCCTCTTCTTGCATACAATGTGAGATGAGCTCATTAGAGTCAAGTCTCCTTTTAGCGGTGTAGCTCACCTTAAATTGGCCCAAGTGTGTGAGAAGAGATATCGAGCCAAAATCTTGTGACAAATCCTCAGAGATATCAAATTTATGTGCTATTAACTTTGAAGCAAGATGAGACATTTCCATAATGTACTCCCTAATGTTCCCATTACCTTTATATCTTATTGAGATGAGATTTGCCAAAAGTGTACTTGCTTTAGACTTTTCATTTTTGGCAAAATCTATTCTTAATTTATTCTAGGAACTCTTTGGTTGTCTTTATCATTTCGGATATTGTACCCTTGAATGCTTCTGGAATGACCTTCTTAATGATCATCAAACACATGCGTTTTGACTTCTCCCACCTTTCAATATCCCTATTTTCATCAGAGGAACTTTCAACAGTAAGAGGTGCAGGAAAAGAAACCCTTAACGCATGGTCCGGATCCATGATACAGGGGCTCCCAGGTTCTCATGCCATGTCTTGAAGTTTGTGCCATTTAGCATAGGAATAGAATTAATCTTGCGACATTAATGTTAGAGAGAGCGGAACTAGTAGCTGAATTAGAGACAATAAGCAAGCAAAACAAACTCATAAGACTCAAAACCAAAAAAAAAAATTCAAATAAAGGCAAACCCATCTCGAGATGTCGGACACTCCCCATTAATATTTATCTTTGGATAAAAATATTAACTTCTAAGTGATATCTTGGTGTAGTAATCAAATATTGATAATAAGAACATATTGAATAATAAATCTTCCTTTGGGCCAATTTATTATTCATATGTAAAACCAAATAATTATCACGCGTTTATTACCAGAGTGTACATGCAATTCTGTTAAATATTAATTTTCCTTTGAGCCGATTAATATTCACATAAGTTACATGCACATAATCTTGTTATATTTTGAAATAAAATTAATTTTCATAAAAGTGGTCACTTTTGTGACATATTGTGTTAATTAACTTATCTCAAAATATATATATTTAAACACCTATATTTGAATGTAAATTTTCGTAAATACACTGTAACGATAACATATTTATATTTAAATGACCAACTTAAACAGGCAGTTGGCCTTGCCTTAACGTTTTTTTTTTTTTTTTTTTATATTTTTTTTTATTATGTAACTCTTCTGGGGTATCAATGCTTATTTGTGTTCTCCTCTTCCGCGGAGTTACATCCTTTAGACCAAATAGGTCTCTCGTGTGACGTATTAGACTGTTGCTAATTGTCCTTCAGGGACATAAATCCATGCTCTAATTGTCTTTTAGGGACATAAATCCGTGCTGGAGCATTTGCAGTCGGGATAAAGGGGGAAAAAAAAAATTCGGCCCTAAAAGAAAAAATTATTTTCTAACTTATTCTCAACAATTCAACATGAAATCTCTCTAATACCATATGTGAGAATAAAAAGGACATTATGTAAAAACCATCACACAAATAGGAACATTCATATGGAATCATCAAACAGAGAAATACGGTTCGCGGAGCTTACACGAACCCATAACAAATGTGAAATATTTGAATTTGAGTGCAAAGAACTTATGATATTCGGATCTACACTAGTTTTATGTCTAATATTTCTCTCGACAATGGGAGTCAAAGAAATTGAAAATCTCATTATTAGTGCAGGGACCATGACCCACTGTTATAATAATACGTGTATGTTAAATGAGCAATCGCGTTTGTTATAAAGAATCCCGTATGTTTATGAGCAGTCGTCTGTTCGTAATTTCCTATTTAACCTATCGCAAAAATATAAATTCACGTTTGTCTCTACATTAATGCCCACACTTTATAATATATTAATTAAGGCCTAAAACTTAAATTAATCACTTTAATTAACCTAACTTTATTTGATGGCCTATAATTCCACATTTATTTAATATATTAGCCCATATATTTGATTTTACTCAACATTTTTTGCAAAAATGGGCTCCATGCAACTAGAATTAAAGGAGTCTGATAGAGCTTTCTATTGTTGTTTACCTTTGTGTTTACACAATTTTATTTGTGCTCTTACTTCACAAATCCTGTTTATGCTTCCAATGTTCTAAAACATGAGTGATCTTGAATGAACTTATCCAGTAGAATTAAACAAAAAAAAAAATGTACATATATAAAAATAAAATCACATGAAATTTTTAATAAACATTAAATGAAACTTGAATACAAAATGAACCATGAATATCTAAATCAAAATTTTTGTTATATTTTATATTTAGTCTTTATCCTAGTTTCAGAAATCAATTTTTCTTAAATCATCAAATAATCTTTAGTATCATACTTCCAAAGTCTTCAGGATGAATCCATAATTATATATAATTCTTTTATTATCTGCCTATTAAAATGTTCGCGCATTCTTCCTCTTCATCTAACAATTTGTAATGGAATAGTCATGAAAGCATTGTTTTAGCGATTACAAGAATTCTTGAGTTCAAAAACTAATAACACTGTACTGAAATTGAAACATACCGGAAGATATTGAATGTAAAAGTTCAGTAAAGAGGACTTTCAATCATTTATTTCTTTCATTTTCATTTGCCAGCCGGTCACTCACGCTACCAAAGAAGGTCACAGAAATAGCCCATCACTAAATTAAAACCAGCGGATTTTTCTTTTTTTTTTTCTTGCGGAAGAGTAAGAGGCTGGGAGTTTAGTTTTACATTACCTCCATTTACGTTGAGCAGATACTTGAAAGGGTTCTCCGGAAGTAGACTAGAAAATTAACCTAATCCCAAGGTTATTATATCCTCTTAATGATCTTTACAATTTCAGTCAAATCCTGCTACACAAGGTTGGTTATTCACAAATCCATTTTTGGGAGGAATAGGATACTTGATGGGGAAAACAACACTATCCCACCTTCTTGTCTCGTTGATAACTAGTCTATATTAAGAGATTCCTGTGTTAGATGTGCACTCAAAGTCTGACCAGTATTAAAGATAGGAAAATTATGGTGTAAAGTATGAACAATATCCACGGTTGGTACGAGGCTTTTAAGAGGTCAAAAACAATTTGACACTAGATTTTAGAAACAAAATAGGAGTTCTTCACTTGCAGAACAGTTTTAACTTACTTGCAAATCTGTCATACCAGGGAGGCATAGAAAAATGATTCAAGATGAAAAGAAAGTCAGAGAGAGATTAAGCTTGCCAACAGTAGGTTGTGTTTCCTCTTCTGAAGTAAACACCAGGCTAAGATGTTCCTTCGCAGCTATTTGTTTAACATTTCCTTGATGACGTTCAAGGTTCGATCACCGCATGCTGATGTCCATTCGATCATAGGTGATTCTTAGAGCATACTGCTCAATTCTGGCAATTGAAGCCAGGCAATCATGCATTATACCTTCCATTTCATATTGATTTCCTCATTTGTTGATTATCCACCTGAATCCACAAGCCAAGTTTGAATCCTGCAATCTCCATCATGTTTGGTAAAACCATGTCTTGAAGAAACTGTAGAAGAGGCTCAAGCCATCCTGAAAACATGAGTTTATTAATTCTTTCCTGTTAACATCTCCATAAAAAAGGATGCCGTAGCTGTATACATCTCTCCCCTGTATACATTGAGCCACCCTGTCCGTATTCTGTCTCATGCATATATATTTATCTTTTTACTTAAAATGTCATTTACGAATTAAAGTAAGAAGGATAATGGAGTAAATATAGCTAGCTGCCTTTTATCCTACTAATAATTCAATACTTCTAATTATTTTGAATGAGAAAAACAAACAGGAGGAAGTACCTGGGCCACATAACCGATGGATCCCATCAGCAGGATAGACCGTTTTGATCCTGCCAAAATCTCAGTGGCTTCAGAAATGAGCTTGTAACCCAAAGTCCCCAAATAGTAACCGTCTTCATCAAGAAGAACTGTTGCTGGCTTTAGATCTCCATGAACAATCAGTTGTCTCGCATTGATGATGAAGGTAATCGAAGCATTAAATACATCAATTGCAATATCTAATCTTTTTCTCTGAGCAATTTTACAGTTGCATGGTACATGATTATCCTAGACACCCATTGGACATACTCAAACACTAGAGGCCTTAAATTCATTGCCTTTGTGGTCTATGCCAGACAAG
The DNA here is from genome assembly GCA_016808115.1 of Tetrastigma voinierianum. NCBI lineage: Eukaryota > Viridiplantae > Streptophyta > Magnoliopsida > Vitales > Vitaceae > Tetrastigma > Tetrastigma voinierianum. The sequence goes on from JAEQBH010008595.1 coordinate 25,063, forward strand.
ATGTTATAATGCTATAGGAGTTTTGATGCTGAATTTTCCGGAGGACCTCATAACCATGAAACTCTTAGCAGCTCCGCGCTGTTGAAGGTTCCATTACCTTACTTACCCAACTGATCTTATATTGACCAAGAAGTCTTTAATATAGACCAATTTCCCATGCCAATCAAGTTGGAGGAAGAATCCAGCATGCTTTTAGCTCTTGGTGGAAACCCTCAAGTACCCATATCCCAAAGCTCTTGAAGAGGCCTCCTAACGTCTTTTTATATAGAGAATTATTGAAGCAACTAGGAAAGTAGGCAAGAAACACCAGCAATGCTTGCCATTGTTGATAATTTTGATTGAAAGATGCTCCCTTTCCCATTCTTACAGGATGATCTATCAGAGCACGGTTTGGGAGTGCAATTGAGGATTCCTCCTGAAACTCTTGTTCCCTGTGATTGAAATTCCCACTCACATTTTAAAACTCTCCCTTGGAATTTCACCTTCAGTGGATTAAAGACAGATTGGCTCAAGCAACGGAAAGTTTCTGATCACTTTGGGAATCGTTCCAGAGAGGTCGTTGCATATGAAAGATCAGGAACTGAATTCCTCTTAAAGGAGCTCAAGGACAAGGGAAGTTTCCTGGAAAGAGTTTCTTGACATATCAAGTGCTCTCTAATGCTGAACTGCCAAGTTCCCAGGGGATTTCATACAGGAAGTTGATTATCGAGCAAAACCAACTCATTTAGGTTCCTTTGTTGACCAATCGTCTGCTGGAATAGAACCAGTGAATGAGTTTTGTTCAAGATGAGTGTTGTCAACTGATTGAAATGACCAATGACATCTTCAATTTTTACCTCAAATTATTGTCACTAGGGATGAGATTCCAGATTGTGGCAGATTCCTAAGAGACATGCCAGATGTTCCCTTCAAATTGTTGTAGCTCATGTCAGTAGTACAATGAGCTTAAGTTATAAGGGAGGACGGAGGAAGGCCTGATAGCCAGGATCAGACAGCCACAGTGCTCTTAAACTCTGAAGCTTGCGAAGTGAAGTGGGAATTACCAGTGGGATAATTCTCACCTACTGAACACAGTTAAGTTGATGAGGTTACCAATTTCTTTTGGGATGCTTCAAATATTTTGTTGCCTCCAACAATGAGGCTCCTGTATTTGGGTTGAAAGAAAGATTGACAATGGAGTTTTGGCAGCATACCCCAAAATTTAGTACAAACTGAGAGTCCTTAAACTGCTAACATTGGTAGAGAATTTGAAAATTCAAATCCCCAGACATATGCCCCTTCCTAAATTGTGGCTATTTCAAAACATTCATTATACCCGATTCGATTAGATAATTGTTATAGATCCAGAATTTGATCTTGAAATATTGGATAGTGTTCTGGAATGATTCCAGTAAACTGATTCAAGGCTAGCACTAGATCAAGGAGTTAGGAAGAGCTGAACCTCCTCATGTTAGCCAAGAAAATTTCCTGATAGAATGTTTTGGGTTACATAAAAATTCAGTGAGAGATGACAAATCATAGAGGAGGGAGGAACCGTACCAGACAAGGTTATTTACAGTTAAATATAAAAGTGTCAAGCTCTTGAGCGCGACCTGATCATGAATACTCCTGTTAGACCGTTGGCACCCAGCCTCGGTAATAGGAGTTTCGACATTTACTTAACCTCGAGAGAATCTGCCCAGTCAGATTGTTCTTAGATCCAAGTCCATGGTTTGAGGTTTGAGCAGTTTGTGAGTTCAGCCGGAATCTTGATGGGATAAACATAAATGATCTGCTTGGCGGTTATCTTCTGTGAGAACATAGGAAGCATTTAATAGGTAATAACAATTAAAAACGACAAATATATGGGCCTTGTGATTTTAGCGTGGAAAACCTTCCCAAATGTGAAGTAAAAACCGCGGGACCATAGGCCAGCCAACTTCCTCCACTAATATATAATTAATGGGTTTACACAATTCTCTCTAGATAAAACTAGAGGCATGCAATCATATCTAAAAATTTTAATCTTGGCAAAATCACTAAATCGCTTGCATAAAACAATGAAAATCTCACAAAAGCAGTCAACTACATTACCGGACATACGCGCTGTTGATTTCTAATTCCAATCTGCCGTTCAAAATGAAGATCAATGGTTAGAAACGTGCTCACCATCAGCTACGTCGGACCACGGATGAATCGGGATCGAGGGCGATGATAGGTATAAATTGAAAACTCCGCAGCAGGGGTACTGATCTCGGACTGCAAATATGACCTTCGAAACTCCAAAATCAGATCTCCACCGTTGAATGAAGATCAACAAGTCGCAGCCTCTCCTCAGTTTAAATTCGTCAGACCACGGATAGACATTATCGGCGTTTGATCAAATTTGGCAGGTGAAGATAAAAGAAAAAGCGTGTTTTCTTCTCTAACTTCAAAATGGATCTCTCTCTTTCTCTTACTTCTCTTATAGAGCCAGCAAGATCAAGAAGAAGAAAGAGGAAGATCGCACGATAATTAATTTGCTTAAAAATCCTCGAGAATGAAGAAGACTAATCATGCCTGCTTTTAATCTGAGCAGAGGGCATAGAAATTGGGCTGGGCTTTCCTCCATGAAGGGAAATAGCCCTGACCCAATAAATCTCCCCCTTTTAAGACTATGTGGAGGACTCACCATCCCGACAATGGAACAACAAACTCCAAGCTTCTCCTTGGTAGTGTCTTTGTCAACCTCTCAGAACCATTGTTATCGGTATGTATCTTCTCAATTTGATAAGTTGTCATTGAGGCATCTCTCATCAATGATACCTCCCACGTCATGTGTTTTGATCTTGCATGAAGGTAGAATTCTTGCGGGTGAATAGCACTTTGGTTATCTGTGCTTCACCACATAGTGCTGGCACATTTTAAGCTTAGAGCTCCTGCATGAAACGCTTCATCCACAACAACTCCTTACATGCTTCTGCTGCTGCAATATACTCTGCCTCTGTTGTAGAGAGTGCAACACATTTCTGTAGTCTTGATTGCCAAGACACAGCACCTCCAAAGAATGTCATCAAATAGCACAGTGAACTTTCTATTATCCACATCCTACCATGTAAGATCGGTGTAACGATAAGTCTTTGGTTTCCTTCCAAAAGTGAGTTTCAACTTGGAAGTGCCTCGCAAATCTCTCATAATCCACTTGACTGCTTCCCAATGTTGTCTTCCTGGATTCGATAGAAAGCATTCAGCAACACCAAGCGCATAGCTATGCTCACAGTCTAAAGTACATACCATGGCATACATCAAACTCCCCTCACTAAGGGCTATACGAGACTCTTCTCATGTCTTCCTTCTCTTAACTTGTTGAAGAGTATGTCTGCTGCTTAGCTTAAAGTGACTAGCTAGAGGAGAACTGACCACTTTAGCTTTGCTCATTTTAAACCTCGCAAGCACCTTTTCAATATATTGCTCCTGTGACATATATAGCTTCTTGGATGCTCTATCCCGCTCAATTCTAATGCCCGAGAATTCTTCTTTACTAGCCAAGTCCTTCATGGCAAAGGAATTTGCTTAACTGCTTCTTGAGCTATCAATTCTTGAAACATTTCTACCATGATCAGATATCATCAACATAGAGCAACAATATAACAAAATCATCCTTCGGAGAATTTACTACAAATACACAATGGTCGATAGTTTTTCGATAGCCTATCCCCATGCTTGACTCGAGCTTCTTATACCCTTTGCCTCGGTGCCTGCTTCAAGCCATAAAGACTTTTCTTCAGTTTACACACATAATCCTCTTTCCGCACTAACTGCGAAACCCTCACGGTTGTTCCATATAAATTTCTTTGTCCTAAATCACCATGGAGAAAAGGTCTTAACATCCATCTCTTGAATCTCCAATCGGAAGTATTTGCCCAAGCCTTTACCGAATAGATGACATCTGCTGACGGAAAAGATCTCATCAAAATCAATACCTTTCTTTTGACTGAACCCTTTAACCAGTCTAGCTTTGTAACGAGGCTGTGAAGTGTGTTCTTCTTGCTTCACTCTGTAAAGCCCCCTGTTCTTCAAAGCTGCTTTTTCCCTTTGGCAACTTGTGACTCAAAAAGACGGTTCTCATGCAGTGACTTCATCTCATCTTGCATAACTATCGACACTTCATCTTATTTTCATCTTTCATGGCTTCCTCATAACTTTGGGCTCTCCCCGTGGAGTTATTGTACATAGTCATCCTTGAGAATGCCGTGTAAGAAGGATGTCGATCTACGGTAGACCTCCTAGGAGTGGAATATCTGATGGAGCCTCATGTTTGGTGAATATCATGGAACATCATCATCCACCTCAACCTGTGTGGAGTTTCAACATCACCCATGTCATGAATGCATCATGTAACTTCCATCTTCAACTTTGTGTAGGAAGATTTGTCAAAGTGGATCCGTCAATCAAATCATCACTATGTTGAGACTTCACATTGCATCAAGACTTCTCAATATCCTGTATAGTATAATCTTCCATAAACATGACATCTACGGCTTCTTACAAGTTTTCTGCGGATCATAAGAGCACAGTAACCAAGCTCATCGACCATAGCCAATAAATACGAGGTCTTGTCTTAGTAAGCTTAGACCTCTCATCTTTAAGGAATATGTACGAAAACCTTGCATCCCGAATACGCAAGTGATCATAAGAGATTTCATTATCGACCAATTCTATCGGAACATGAATTCAAAAGGAACACATGGTGTAAGATTGAGAACATCTTTGTGATATTCAAAGCCTCACCCCAAAAGATCTTGGCATTTGTAGCTGCAGTAAACATCTGCCCTTTCAGCCCCAGTGTCTTTGTTCATTCTCTCATTGACCCGTTCAGCGAGGAGTCTTAGGAGGGTGTCTTTTGATGCTCGAATACCATGTTGTCTGTACTCATCAAAGGACCAGAATATTCACCCCCATTATCAGTCGGATAAGAACTTTCAGCTTTTCACGGATTGTCCTTATAAGTGGCAGAAATTGTAAACCACGTCTAACACTTGGTCTTTTGTTTCAAAGTATAAACCGTCTTTCTTGAATGATCATCTATAAAGTCACAAAATAGAGATCCACCAAGTGTTTTTGTTTTCATAGGACCACACACATCAGAATACACTAAATCAAGCATACGACGTATGGCGAAGTGTTTGAATGTTATTCTCAGTGCCTTTCTGCTTCTTGATGAGCACACTTCTTAGTCCTTCTTCATACGAGAAGAAGATTCTTCTTAGCCAAAATCATCAAGCCCTTCTGCTCATGTGACCAAGCCTATTATGCAAAGCTCAAGCGTATATCATCATCCTTGCATTGATGGGGATCAATTACCCTTGCACGCATCGAATACAATGAGGAACTCTTCTTTCCTTTGCACATCTATAGCTAGAACCTCTAGTGAGCTTCCCTTGACTTATCTGGAAGGTATTCTGAACCCTTCATCATCAAGCTTTCCTGTGGAGATTAAATTCATGCAAATATCAAGATAATGAACAACATTCTTCAAAGTCGACATAGTGCCATTACTAGTCTCCCAAGCGCACATCTCCCATACCCGATGGCTTTAGTGACCATCATTACCCATCTAACACTTTGAGAGTCACCGGATGTGTAGGATGTAAAAATATCCTTCCGAGGTGTATGGATGGAGGCACCACTATCAATCCACCCAAGCGGTTTCTGGCAAGCAAAATTAACAACATCACTATCATAAACAATAAGGAAATGCGAAGTGGTGAGTAAGCGACGAGTCAAATCTTCACCACCATTGTCATTCTTCTTTTCCTTCACTTGCCCTTGTTTCATATCTCTCTTCAATTGGCGACAATACTTTCTTATATGCCCTTTCAAATGACAGTAGTGACACTCAACATTGGTAAACTTATTATTCTTGCTTTTGCTTCTATCTCTGTTCTTCGGACCTCTACTCTTCTTTCCTCCCCTCTTCTCAAATAACTAGGACATCGACTGTGAAGAACCATGTGACTTTCTTCTCATTTCTTCATTCAGAATACAACTCTTAACCAAATCCATATTCATAGTACCATTTGGGGCTGAGTTAGACAAAGAAGTTCTAAACGTCTCCCACGAGTCCGGCAATGCGAGATCACGGCACTTGCCTCTTCTCGAACTTGATATTCATTCCAGCCAATTAATTAATAACACCTTAGAATGTATTCAAGTGATTTGTCAAAGGAGTTCCATCTTGATACATCAAACAAATCATCTTCTTGATCATAAACAATTTATTGTTACCAGTCTTTCGAACATATAACTGTTCGAGCTTGTTCCACAGACTCCTTCCATGTTTCTCTTCACTGCTTATGATTGAGAACATTATCATACCTTTGTATCGATATAACCACAAACACATCGATGATAAATTCCATTCTGCGCCGGTTTTATTTTCAGCTTTTGAAGCAAACGAGCAAATATAATAATCCTTCACATACAATAAGTCTTCCATTTTTCCTTTCGAACATGATAATTGGAACCATTCAAAGTGATCGTTGCTATGTGTTGCTGCTTTCCATTGTTCTACAGAAACATGACTTATCTTGAACCTCGGCTACGATACCACTTTGATGGGATAAGCATAAACAATGCACAACCAGATTTTATCCCCTCTTGCTTGAGAACCTAATAGGAAACAATTTAATGAAGCGATAACAATTCACCCCAGAAATATGAAATATATGGACACCAACAATTTTAAGCGTGGAAAACCTTCTAAAACGTTGATAAAAACCAGGACCCTTGGCCACTTGCACACCTCCACTAATATAATTAATGGGTTACAATTCTCTCTGGAGTGATAAAACTAGAGCTTATACGATCATATCTCAAGAATTTTAATCTTGGCAAATCTGCAAATCAACTTGCATAAAGCAATAGAGAAATCTCTATATGAGTCAACATTCACCAGACATCAAACACCCTTTATTAGAACTCAATTCCAATCTTCACAAGATTTCAAAATGAAGATCAATGAGTTAAGAACATACTCACAAAATCAGCTGGAAGTCGGACCACGGATGAATCGGGATCGGGGTGATGATAGGCGTCAGGGTGAAAACTCCACCAAACACGAAAGAGGCACTGATCTCCAGTCTGCAAATATGACCTTCCAAAAACTCCCAAATCAGATCTTCACCGTTCGAATGAAGATCAACAGATCCTAACCTCCTCCAGATTTCAATTCGATCGAACCTGAATGAGCAGTATTGGCCGTTTGATCAAATTTGGGCGAAGAGTGAAGATAAAAGAAAAAAAGCGTGTTTTTCTTCTCTAACTTGAAAATGGATCTCTCTCTTTCTCTTTAGCACCTGTATGGAGACAACAAAGATCAAGAAGAAGAAGACTACTTTGATAGTGGGCTGCTAAAAAAATCCTCGAGAGAGAATGAAGACCTAATCCTCTTATCTTTCATACTCTAAGGCTTAGAGGCCTTAGAAATTGGGCTTTAGGCTTTCCTCCTGTCAGAGGAATCTTGACCCGACAAATCGCCTTGAAGGGAATTCAGTGAGATTGAGATGCTGCAATCGTCGCAAAGACCAGCAGTAGAGGGACAAAACCTGGATTATTGGACAGCAACTGACTCTCTAGGAATGTTAAGTTCCCGATCCCGAAAGGTAAGGGAACCACCTAAACTCACGATCCTCAACCTTAACCTTGCAGGCCCTCTCCTCATGTTTCCGGCCGCATGCCATGTAACCCCCCTTCCTCACGGAAATGCAGTGGTTCAGGAACTGAGCTCCTCCATTGGAACATCGACGGATGATTCTTGATGACCAGCAAAGCATGTTTGTCAATTTCATTTCCGAAGGTGGGCGTGCTGCAACAGATAGATTCCCACTTGAATGAACTAATTATAGAAATGACAAGGCAAACAACAAGAAACCACCATTGTAATCTGAAGCTAAAGACTGCCATCTCCATTATCTGAGTGGGTTTGCTCATCAGGATACGTACTTTTCTTTCTATTTGGAAGCCCAGCCTCTGAGCACAAAAAAACTACGTGACTAAGATGTTCTTGTCAGTGGATGGACGTGAAATAAGCGTTGGTCGAGTGCACAAAAGATGAAGCAGATATTCTCCCTACATGGCCAGGCTTTTAGTAAGATACTTGTGTGTTGATGAATGCCTTTCGTTATAAAATCAATAAAATTATTATTACTATTTTAGGAGTATTATTATTTTTACTATTTTAAAGTGTATTTTATTTCTTATCATACTGATATCATGTCACAAGGTACAAACAAATGTTTTAGAGTTTGTTTTAAGAATTTTTATCACTTTTATTAATTTATCAATAAATTCAAAGTTTTTCATTTACATTATTCTCTTGATTGAGAATTTGTCTTTCGATAGAAACGTTCTATTTTTGTTGATCAATTGTGTGTTAATTAATCGTGCTACATGTCATGTCAAATGGTATCAAAGCGGGTTTCTCCTAATTGATGACTAATATTGATGCTAATGATAGCCAATTCTAAGAGCGGTGATTGATTACAAGATTGTTTGAAGATCAATTAGCAGTATCAACAATAAATCCAAAATTTAACTCTACAGTTGGAAACAAGGCTATAGGAATGATGATGAGGAACAAAGCGGAAGAATTGGCCTTTATATCCATTTTTAAAAATATTTTATTTTAATAAATATTAATTATATATTTATGGCTATGGTCGATCATCGATTCAATCATTAAATCATGAATTCGAAACTTTTTCAATTCAACGGCGAATATGATTTTTAAAACATTGGAAAAATTAGAGCTAGGAGTTTTTAATACCCCTCCATTTACATTGAGCAGAAACTTGAGTGGGTTGACGGAAGTATGCTAAAAATGCACCCATATCATTAATTTGGAAATTTGGAGATTGGCTGACGACTTGTACAAAGTGGCATTTTGTATTAATGTAACGTTTTGGACACCCATCAATTTGGAAGAATGAAGTTGGGGTGTTGACATACAAGACTTGTCCCTTTTATCCAACGTGTTGCTCAAGTTCATTCCCTCTGAGTATTGTGATCTTTAGGCTTAAATCTATTATTGATAAATTTCGGTGTTTGCATTGGCCCTTCGCTGATCCACATTGTAAACATTGGCTAATTTGTCGTATTAAAACCATGCGGGAACTAACCAAACGGAAGAGTCTTAAATCCCATTTGGGATCCTGAGTCCCCCAGTCGGCCATTCTACCACATTTGGAAAGTTCGTTATGGATAAATATATTGAGGCGAAAATTACCTGAGTATTTATCTCAGTTTCCCAATTTCCAAATCTCTTATTTCTTGGAAGATTAATTCTTGATAAGGAAGAATTAGTCTTTGATAAGAAAGAATTTTATCACAAAATCATGAGATTATCTTTCCTTAAATCAAGGAGAAATTCGAATATAAAAGGAAAGACTCTATGAGGAAGGTTAGCAATTCATTTGCGCTATTCCTGTGACCTCTCTTGGCGTGGACCGGGGATGATGGGGTTATGTGGAAAGGGCTAGAGCCTAACTCCGTGAGTTCTTCAGCACGACAAGAGGAGCTCGTTGCACTCCTCTTAGTGATCTCGAGCAGATTGGCGATGTTGAGAAACTTGCGGTTCACATGTAACTGTATCCAAACATGTGATTCAATGCATGCATTAACTCTCCTAGTCCCTTAAATTTTCTCCACTCGGGGTTTAAAAGCTGGCCTCCCGATTAAGAAGCACCAGCCTTCATGCGGGGGAAGGGAGCGTTGTAGTCTTAGTGGCCTTTGAGCTAGACCGCTAATTAATGAGCGGCGCTCGTAGCGCATCATGAAGCGGCCCAAGCCAGCCTATCGTAGTAAAACCATGCGGGAGCTAACCAAACTGGAGAGTCTTAAATCCTGTCTGGGATCTCGAGTCCCCCAGCCGGCCATTCTACCACATTTGGAAAGTTCGTTATGGATAAATACATTGAGGCGGAAATTACGTAAACGGTATTTATCCACGGATTTTCTAGTTTTCAAATCCTTTACTTCTCAGAAGATTAATCTTTGATAAGGAAGAATTATTCTTTGATAAGGAAAGAGAGATTTTATCGCCAAAATCATGAGATTCTCTTTCCTTAAATCAAGGAGAAATTCGAATATAAAAGGGAAAGACTCCCTAAGAGGGAGAGGAAATCGATTCGGCCGCGTTGTTCTCTACTCTCCCTCTTCGCATTTTCTTGGTTAATCATCGGAGGGTCAGCCATGTTGTTGATGCTCAAGGAATCGACGATCAAAAGCCCCTACAACCCAGCGTTCGGGAGCCGGCGATCGAAGTCTTGACATTCCCACTTGGTTTTGAATGTATAAAACCCAGTAATCAGTTGTCGATAGAAATGTTCTGAATGCAACACTTCACACATTTTGTAAATAGAAAAATAGGACTTTTAATACTTTCAACACAACCATAACATTCACCAAAGACGATATATGTGCTAAAGAAAGCTTTAACATAAATAATATGAATTTAGTAACCTATTATAAAAATATATGAGGTTATGATTGTCGTTACTTGGATCGTCTGACCTCCGAGGCATCAGCGGTGCGATGTAAACCTGCAAAAAAGGAGGTCCGACGGCGGTGTGCGGCCTATCTGATGATTAAGTCAGCAAAAGGGTGGAGAATAGAAAGAAGAAAGCTAGCACAGTTGGAGTTGCATACCTTTCCCTCATGGGAAGTCTTCACTTTATACTTGTTCTCTCCTTGATTGCTTGGAAGAGATAATCACCGTAATTTTGGTGAGTTGATCTTTCTTTCCTTATCAAAGACTAATTCTCTCTTATTAAGGATTTATGTTTTTGAAGCGTATCAGATTTTGATATTGGGAGATCCGTGGATAAATATATTTTTTGTATTATCTACAAACCAAACTCTATCATCATGATGGATGTGGTGGGGACTTGAGGATCTATTCAGGGTTTAAAACTCCATAATTTAGTTCTCATGGTTTTTAATGACGAGTCGACGTTTGCTTCGATGTGCAGGGCTAATTGTTGGGCCTCATGAGTTGACCTATTCAGTGAGTCCCAGGCTGCAGAGGCGTGAGCCTCTGATAGCCCCCTTTTTGTTGACGGGAGGCTTATGCCCTTTAGTCATGGAAAAATCACGTGTTTTGAAGGACCTTAAGTATGAAGGGTGTGAGTTGTTATACGTGTGTTCCAATGCGCGTGATATTAAACGATGCATTCAATAAGCTTTTGAAACCCCTTCCCCTCTGGTAATGGTATTGAATAAAGTGTAAGTTCTAATGGATTCCTCTTCCGTTGCACAAAGCTTTCCCCCCATGTGTTCTCCTCACTCGCATCCATAGGTCGATGAAGGTGGAGAAGTTATGATGGTAGGCTTTGAAATCTTTGCAGGTTGTTTGTCGCCAATGGATGTGTGTGTTTGAGAACAACATACGTGTTGACTATGAATGTCTAGGTGGGGGCTCGGTGCTTGATTCCTGTATGGGGTTCTTCATCGGGGCTAGGTACCTGTCAGCACCCTCCAAAGTCGCGACCCGGTCGGGAGTGCAGTGAGGCGAGAGGAGTCTTGAATTGAATATTCCCGGACTCTTCTTTTTCTTGACTTTTCCTTTCTCTTTGTTTTTTGTTTTCTTTTAATGATCGGTGGTGGTTTGTGACCAGTTTAATGGACTATCATGGTTGTTTGAGCTGTGTGTTGTTTTGTGTAACCCCCAATGCTATTGGCACATTTAATAAGATTTTTGGCATGCTTGTGCTGCAGACTTTCTATCTCGTATTCTTCTTTGGCTGCCATCATAGGTTAGGAGGCAACCCCCGACAGAAGATTGGATTTTAGGAAACCTTTAATGGTTGTGAATGTGTTCAATTTTGACTTGGCTGCTCTTTTGGATTCCCCACGGCTGGGCGATGAATCTTAAGTGTATCGTCGAGGGCTGTGGCGCAGCGTTGACTATAGAAGTATGGGCTCGGTGATTGATAGCCCCAAAGGGTTGGGTTCTTACAATCAACGAGCTCATGCGTGGTTTAGAGGCCCTGAAAGATAAAACGCCTTGTGAATACCAAGCGTGGGGTGAGAAGGGCGTTTCTTGATACTTGGTTCGGTCTGCTAGGGTATTTAATGCGCTTGTTCGTGCCTTACCTTATATAGGGATAGGGATCCAAAAGTTCATTTCCTTATCGTCACTTAGACCTCTCCCCAAAAATCACGAGCATCTGTCTCTTGAAGGTTACGGCCGAGTAATTGGTTGAAGGTTTCCGACCATTTTGAACTCACGGGTGAGGTTTCCTCTACTTTGCTTCCACGGGTGTTTTGTTTGTGTTGGTTTTGTTTTGGTCTCAGCAAATGCACGATTTTCAGTCTTGTTAGAGGTTTCAATGCAGCTGAAAGTGTATAATGCTAAGGATGTACTCATTCCTAGGTAAGCCTTAATAGTTTTCGGAGAGCTCCTCAGATAAGGGTTTTAGTCCTGCTATCGTTTCTCTAAGAGATCCTCTAGTTGATCCCCTTTCTCTGTTTGCTTGTAGAATGACGAGAGGTCAAGAGGAGACTTCCACAAATCAGGTTGGGCGCGAGAAGGGGTCCATTTGGGAGTCGCCTACTGCAAGCAGCCTTGTGGCTTCTATGTTCGTGGAGGAACTAAGGTTCTTCTTCCGAGTCCCTAACAGTATTAGCTTAGAATTATTGAACGAGCTGGCTTTATCTATTGTAGGACAAGCGGATAACACCGTCTACTTCACCCGAGAGTAGTTCGCAGCTAGACTTTACTTCCCCATTTTGTTGTTGGTGAAGCAATTCCTACAAGTCACCCGGTCTCCTCCTACCCTTATTCATCTTAATGTTTTTCGGATTTTAATGGGTTCCAGTGTGCTTAACTTTCTCTACCAGTTGGATATTTTGTTGGTAGAGATATGTTTTGTCTATACATTGAAGCTAGGGACCGAGGGCTGACTGTCTATGTTGGCCCATAGTCCTCGGCTACAATTTGTAATCGGGCTCCCTGATTTTCCTAAGACGGAGGTGAAGAGGGTTGTCTTGGTTAGGGGCCCGTGGTACGAGATGCCTGGCTCTCTAGAGCTTCCCTTTGATATGAATCATTCTCTTATGTTCCCAGGTTAGTCTTAGTTCGGTTGCAAATCATGTATTGCTAGATAATTTGTGTTTTGACACATATCGGTTTTCCTGATGCTATCTAGGTAAGCGCAGGCGAGACCGGCTAGTCAATTGGATTGAGAAGGCTGGCCTAGAGAACATTAGACGATTATTGGAGATAATAGAGGCAGAGCGCAATCATGAGATTTTGTTGACGGCGAGGAACTTGTGAGAGCTGGCCGCCTACGTCTTTCCTTAGATTATCCCCGTCATTCCTCGCTTGTTGCACGTAGAGCTCATTGAGGGAGAGCACTTTGTTCTCACTAACCTCTGTAAGTCGAGACCGGTAGCCTCTTCTGGCGGGTTACTGCCCAGGAAGATTAAGTGGAATAATTCTGAGGACCTTAGTAAGGTCTGCCGGGTCCCTCAACCCCGAGTCCACGACTGCTCCTGACTGAAAAAAAAAAAATGAGATAGGAAGAGGGCTCGGCAAACGAAGGTAGCAGGCGTCGGGTTGGAAGGATTCATGGACTAGGTGGACATAATTTCCAGTGAGCTTGTTAAGGAGGAGAAATGTGGGCTTCTTGCTGGTTTGCCACACGGATGCGTGGCAGACTCGAGCTTGGAGTGTGAGTCTACCCTATATATGATGAGAGCGTTTAAAGCGGTCTTCACCGGATAAAGGCTTAGAGGATTGAGCCAATAATTTGGGTGGACTCCCTCGATCCGGTAATGACGATCAGCCCCGATCTTGGAAGGCGCCCCGTGTTGGGCTCTAGAGGAGGGGATCCCCCAGTGAGAGCACTTCCATTGTTGACAGGTGGAGAGAGAGGGGGCCTATAAGGTGAATCTTTGCTTTCAGATACTCCGCAGAACTGTTGATCTTGAGTCCCTGATGAGAAGAATTTGCTTGACCAGAGTCTTTAAGCACGTATGTTCACTTTGCGAGGAGAGGATCCATCCCGGTGGAGGCATGGTTGCCTGGGATTTAGAGGATGCTCAGGAGATCATCCATCGTTGGAGCCCCTTTAATCAGGTGGAGCCTCCAGGTTGACCATATCAGCGATCTATCCTAATTACTTCCGGTACTAGTGGCGGCTCATGTGAGTAGTATTCCATCTTATTTGTTTATATAAATAAGGAGGCCTTCAGGTCGGTGGCCCGATCTGGGATAACATCGCAACATGACTTTCATAGATCGACCCATTTTGGTATGTGTTGATTTTTAGTATGATTTACTAGTTATGTGTAGTAATTTTCTTCTTTTTCTTTGCGAGTTGTGGCGGCCATCCGAAATATATGGTTAGCCCGGCGCGGGATTTCAATCTCGGCCGGATGACAGAAGTTGCGACTCCCCGGCCAATTCGACTAACCAGCATCGGGCCTTGGGCGGCTTCATACCAAGGCAAAATCTAAGTCGAAACATTGGAAGTAAGAGGCTAAAGCCAATACGGAAAAGATTGAAAGGGCAGAAAAAGAAAGGGACGAGGCTAAGCAGAAGGCTAAGGTGGCTCGTCTGATAGCTGTAACAGCTTGTGATGGCAAGGCAAAGGTAAAGGATGACTTGACTTGGGCCCGAGATGCCTTGGCAGCTGAGAAGGAAGATGGGCACAGATTAGAGGCTTAAGTTGCCCGCCTTGCGATTAAGCGAACATCTCTTTTGCTAGAGCTCGAGGCATCTAAAGATGAGGTGTCTTCTCTTCATTTCCAAGCAGGCAAGGATAAGAAAGCCATGGAGGAAGACTACCAGAAATCCCCAGAGCATATTTTGTATGGCTACAGGTTGTTGTCTTCAAACACGACATACGCGGTGACTTGACCAGGGATTACGGATTGCGTGCGACTCTGCCGACTACTTCCTCCCGATTTTGCGAATCTAGAGTGCCCGAATTTGACGACCGTTGAAGCCGAGGCTGCTGAGAGGTACATCTAAACGGCGGCGAAGGATCCGATTGGAGGATGTGGAGTCATAAAGGAACAAAGTTGACTTCTTCCCTATATTTAGTTTTTGTTTGAAACTTTTACAAGGGGCATCATTTTGCCACTAGTATGCGTATTAATTCTTGTAATCCTTGGCGCATTTCAACAAATTTTAATGGAATGATAAGATATTTACCAGGACATGTGTCATGTTTGATAAAAATCCCAACAGGAAAACAACCATGTGTAGACTTTTTACTTTTAAAAATGTCAGCTGAACAACAACCATATCTAGGCTTTTTAGATGCTAGTAGGACATCAACCATGTTTGGACTTTTTACTTTTAAAAATGTCATTTGGGCCAATGACCATATCATTTTTAGATGCTGATGGACATCAATTGTAACACCTCGAAATATACATTAGTCGTTTTTAGTATGTTTAGGGTATTTTGTAGGTATAATTTGAATTTTCTTAATTTAAATGCAAGAAGTCTGAAGCAGAAATTTATCTGGTCTGAGTAAAGTGGAATTATAGAAATATGACATAAAAGTCATAAGATTACAAGATAAGATGCTATTGTAGGAATAACAAAAGTTGTTTTGCAAATAGAAAAGAGTTTGAGGACTAAAGGAAAAAAAAAAGGAAAATTAAAAAGCAAAAAGGGGAGGAGACCAAATTGGTCTCTCATTTTGGGGGTTTCACATTTTGGGAGAAGAGAGGAGAAGAGAAGAAGTACAGGAAGAAGAAGAAGATGAAAAGAAAAGGTATGGAAACTATTGGTGTATGGAATCTATGTTTTTGGTATGGATTAGTATGGATTTTGGGCTATGGTATGGATATTAGCTTGTTCCATTCTAGGATTTAGTTAGGAAATTATCCTAACCCTAGATTTGTTAGTCGGGTTGGTAAAACCCTAGTTGGTATAAAATGAATAAGAAATCCTCCATTTGAGTATGGATACAGGTTTGGATGTTAGGAAGTTAACCTAACTTACAGGTACTTGAGTTTGGGTTTAGGAAAAACCCTAATTAATCTCTATATTTGGTTTTGGTTGGGTTAGAACCCATTTGGGAGTTGTTTTTTGTGATGCTTTTGGAATATTTTAGGGTTTTTGGTTAGATTTCTAGAAAAAGGCTCGAAATCAGTAAATCTGGACATTTCGGGAGTCTGCCGCCCGGTGTAGGGAACCCCACCATTAACAACGAGTCTCATCTTGAGTGTGGCACGTCCACGGCTGACGCCGCGGTGAAGAGAAGCGGTCGACCTCGAGTGCGCGCGATAGCGGAGTCACGCCATGACGTAGCGGTTGTTCGTGCATGGTAATTTTGTGTTTGTTCTGTTTTTCTATTAAGGTTATTTTAGAGGACTCGTCTGTGGACTAATGAGGATCCTATAAGTGTGTGAAAGGGTCCATACATGTTTGTAAGATAAAGGAAAGGAAAAA
Source organism: Tetrastigma voinierianum (assembly GCA_016808115.1). Classification (NCBI taxonomy): domain Eukaryota; kingdom Viridiplantae; phylum Streptophyta; class Magnoliopsida; order Vitales; family Vitaceae; genus Tetrastigma; species Tetrastigma voinierianum. The sequence goes on from JAEQBH010008595.1 coordinate 41,492, forward strand.
TTATACCGTACCTCACCACCTTGGCGAGTTTCTAGTTGGAGAACTTACTACCTATGACAAGATAGTAGGTTCCTGAACACATATAATTGTAGGACTGCCTAAGACCGGATATTGAATGACACGACACTCTCTGATCAGTGCTTCGACACTCTTGCTAGTGCTACGACACTTACATTACGTGGACGAGACCACGTTCACGTTGATTACCATGCAGTTTCTCCAGGTGTTCCTTGTGTTGTGTCTACTCATTTCACTGCAGTCTAGGTAATTCAAACAATTATATGATAAGGGACTGAATAACGAATAAGAGTAAAGCAATGTACATCGTTCTGCTCTAAATGTACCTACGGGTACCTCTGTACAAGTATAAGCTTTGTTACTCCTACGGGTGATCTGAATAAGTATAAGTCTGCTATAGGTACAAGTATTTGTATAGATTTGATATATGAATTCCTGAAGAGTATGATATCACTCTTGTATATCTATTAACATTATATGTCTCTTGTAAGTGAATATTAATGCATGTGTATACGTATAGTCATATGTTTCCCACTAAGGCGTTAAACAACAATTGCAATCTTGTGTGGAGTGGAGGGACGTGCGTGATCTTCCGCATTTTGTTGGGCGGCACGCTAGTAGAGGGAGGCGATGAGTGCCTAAAACACTCATGCCATACTCGCATCTGTCTTATGGTTTTAGCTCTATTTATAGTTAAATACTGCGCCTATAGCCCAATATCTGATTTTGCATTTTATGTGAATAGAGGTGGAATGGAAATGGTTTTAGGATCATTTTGGCGAAATGGAAAATGAAGTTAGGCGAGGAGCGTCGCGAAGTGCTAACGTCACGACATGCCAACGTCGTGACATCGGGTCAATGAGAAGAGGAAGTCAACAAGTGACCAATGTCGCGACGTTGAGACATCGCGACGCCTCAACGTCGCGACGTTGGGATGTCGTGGCGTCGTGAGTCTAACATGGAATCGTAAAAGCGAGGAATGACTTTTTTGAAGGGGATCAAAGGACGTACGGTCGGGAGCACGGAAAGAAAGGCAGAGCGATCAGGATAATCGAAGGAGACAGTATTTTCTTGTGTAGTTTTTCTCTTCTCTCTAAAAACAAAACAATCAATGATTTGTAAAACGATTTGGTTAATCAAGTCCAGTATGTTCTAGATTCACATCTAGGATTTTGTTGAACCTTGTCACGATTGCATGGATTAAGATTTTGATTTTATAGTATTGGAGTTATTTATGACTTGCTTGTATGCACTCTATATGCGCGGTTATACATGTGATGTCTTGCCAACATTGGCATGATTTTGCTGGGTATCGAGATCGAGGTGGGCGCCCGGGGATCGAATCGGCGACCAGCGGTTAATTTGGTAAATAGAATATCTAGATTAAGTGGCGATTAAGGTTAGAACATTTAGCGTTTGGAGCGGTAGGTTGGGGTAGAGATACACTCAACCCTCTCGGCAAGATAGAGCGAGATGCACACAGATAGAATTATCTTAGGCATGATCACCCATCATAAATGAGTCACGGATAGGCGAGATAGTAATTCCTACAGGTAGTAATCCATCGAAAGTGGTAGGGGAGACGAGGCCTAATCTCCACAACACGAGTGATTTACTAGATGTTTGATGTGAGTTTAACTCATGGCCCAAGTTATATAGTCATTATAAGATTACATCCGGATATTATCCTTAGGGTCAAAGTCGATGGTCAACACACTCCTCCCTGTGGATCGATATCCGTACCCTAGGTACATTGTATTACTTAATACAACGCGTGCACTTGCGCACATAGGCGTACACTATTTACACACGCATTCGGCCTATCAAGTTTTTGGCGCCGTTGTCGGGGAGGTGTTTTAGGGTTGATATTGACAAAAGTGCAACTTGATATTACTTTGGAATTTTCCTTTATTTTTATTTTATTTTGTTTTGTTTAACCTGAGTGCTCGTGATTTGATGCTTTGTGTTTCGCGTGTGATTATGATTAGGTTGCATTGAGTGTATCTTGACGAGGTTAAGGCCCCGAACTTCATCAGGCGTTCTGAACCCGGAAGAACATTGCACCATTTGCAGCGAAGGCGAGAATAACCGCAATGAGATGCCGCCGACCATGCGAACATTTGAAGAAGCGATCCATGGGCATGATCGAAACAGGCCACGGGAGGGCATAATGCGAGAACAATGGTAGGGAATCATGCACCCGGCCATTTATACGGCTAGATAGTCCATATCTCTTCGATGCTAGAGAGGTTTGCCTTACCTCTTCTGATGATTGATTGCTATTCGCGAGACCACCCGTGGTAATAACGGCGAAGGCGTGACCTTACGGATCTTGAACATCTGTTTCTGATTGCCAAGTGAGAATCGAATATACGCACCGAATTTCATCGAAGTATGTGACACGATCAAGTATAATAGGGTGACTGAAGAGGCGCTCAGATTGAGATTGTTCCCACTCCTCTGGTGATATTTAAACAGTTGTGGTCGGTAGCTAGGATTAATTACCTCGTGGAATGACTGGTGTAGAAGTTCCTGACAAAGTTCTTCCCACTTGCGAAAATTACACAGTGATTGCAAAGAGATCAATACTTTCAAACAATTCAAAGGAGAGAACTTGGCAGAGACATAGGATAGGTTACATGAATTGTTGGGAGATGTCACACCACGGAGTTGACCCCGGATGGATCTCTGAGAGTCATTTCATTCTATAACGGTTTGAGGGATGTAACCAGAACAGTGATAGATGCCTCGGCAGGATGTGCACTAATGAAGAAGATCACTGACCAAGCATACGAAATCCTTGAGGATGATGCTACTAACACCAGTTAGTGGCCTAAGGATAGGATTACACCCATTAAAGGGTGTGGGGCGCCGGATAAATAAGGTCCTCGACAATCTGGTTTACCCGTGTTGTGCTGTATTGACTAAATGACTCACTAGAGCGTAGTCACAGTAGAGATGCCATTCAGACCAGCCCATGGGAGTTATGTGAGTGCATGGAGGACAACATGCTTGATCTGAGAATGTTGGTCGGGACGACCCAACCCGGTGAGAGCTACGCCCGGTATGTGTCAGGTATAATCGACCCTGACAAGCGGTCGAGTATGAAACGACTATCGGAACTAGAATCGGGACGAGGGTGTGTAATGGTCGAATAATTGACTATGGGTGGAGGAACGATCGAGAACAACATGCCACACAGTGAGTGAACCACCCTCGAAGAAAAAAATAGACTTAAATGACACTTGCCCGAATGCTTGCCTCTCGCACTGCCTTTGGAATGAGGCGGCGAGATTTGCGAGAATCAGTACTTGAGTTGGACAATCCAAGCGCGCAGCGAAACTAGAGGTGCAAAATGGGCCAAATGGCCAGCTGATGTGGAAGGTAGCAAAGGCTCTTTACCGAAGCAATTACGAGACAAACCAGAGAGGGAAGAGAGAAGGGGAAAAGTACGACCGGCAATCACTGCGAAGTGGTGGAGAGAGTTGGAAATCTTAGGGACAGCAACTAGGTAAGGAAGCGGAAGTTAGGGAACAAGATTCCGGGTCGCCCGAAAGATCGGACACAAGGGGGCAGCCCATAGGAAAACGAGGCAGAGCAGTGAACTTCGCCATCCACATTAGTATCCTCATTCGGATGAAAAAGGGTAAGCTAGAGAAGCAGTTCGCAAAGTTTCTTGTTATCTTAAAGAAACTACATATTAATATACCCTTTATGGATGCACTAGAAAACTTGCCAAGCTACATGAAGTTCATAAAAAAGATAATGGCGAGTAAGAAGAAGTTGGAGGAATATGGGACCATCGCCTAAACCGAAGAGTGCAGTGCAATCCTACAAAAGAAACTCCCCCTAAAGATGTAAGATCCGGGTAGCTTTTCTATACCCTTCTCTATAGGAAACTGAGTATCGGGAAAAGCCCTGTGTGAGTTGGGAGTAAGCATCAACTTGATGCCGCTCTCGATGTTTAAAAGGCTGAGGTTGGGGAGCGAAATCGACCCTGTCGGTTCTGTTGGGTGACCGGGTCTTACTGATACCGAGGTATAATTGAAAATGTCCTAGTAAAAGTGGGTAAATTCATTCTTCCAGCAGACTTCGTCATCTTGGATATGGAGGAAGATGACACAGTCCCTATCATACTTGGCAGACCCTTCTTGGCCACGGGAAAAGCGCCAAATCAATGTGCGAAGCCAGGCTTTCGAGTGTGGCGTCAGGCAGGGGTGTGGATTGTGACCGTCGACCCGGGAAATCATGTCTCATGTCATGAGACACACACATGAGTAAAAATGACCACTTGGGCCTACACATCATACTCATAAAAATGTACCTTTTATACAAAAATGATTTATTTGCAATTGTATTTAATTACAATTTATACAAAACTGGGTCTCTTGCCCGATTTTGCAATACAAATTAAGGCCGGCTTGGCGCATTTCTTCGCCTCTAAGGCGGATCGTCCACATCCCAAGTCGTCTTGCCCGGTACTGAGAGGGTCCCATGACGGGGTGAGCCAGCCCGATAATGGAATTTCCCTGCCAGGTTACTCCCCACCTAAGTGCTGTCTGATAGCCTTTGAACATTGACACATGCTAATATATCACTCATGCATATATTAACAAAATTAATTCCATAAATCATGTTATTCAGTTTACAACAATAACATAAGATTAGCTCACATGGGCTAAGGCATAATCCGACAGTTCATCTCGTAACTGCCCACAAGATCACACTCAGCATGTTATTTTCTCATGGCAATAACCTGACAATCACCTGAAATCCCATGAAGCGGTCAGGTAGATATCCAGAAACCATTCTAGAAAGGTTTCTTAACGATCCAAATCTTTTTGAAAGATAGAAACCACAACCATCGAGGCCTCAGCAAATCTATTCATTACATGGCCCCTTAAATGAGTAAAGCAAGTAGGAGAAAAGCCCCTACCTTTAGGAGTTTGTGAAACTCCGACCCCGAGTACCACGTGTGATCGCTACGAGTAGGGGCAAACTAGCCTAACACCTGGCGGAATCCGACCAGTGGTCCGATCGTTTTAGAGAGAAGGTGGAGCCTCTCTCGAACCCTATCTTTCTCCTATCTCTCTCCGTCTCTCTCTTTTCTCCCCAGCGATTTGAGTGCAGATTGGAGACTGAGAAAAAGTCTTCTGATCTCCACGTGTCAATTTTACATTGGTTGAGAGGATTACACCTTATCCTCTTATCCAACCACTGAATTTCCTTCAAATGGCATGATGACATGTGTCACATGTGAAGCCCACTTGAGCTCAGTAACGGCTTGTTCTTGATTGACACGTGGCGCCTCTCAAAACCCTCACAAGGTGCCAAGTGTCCCGCCTCTGCGTGCCTCAGCGTGAAATCCTGACTATCTCGAATTTGTGAAATTCTACGTGGTAGCTAGATTTGTGAGGCAGTTCAACGATGAAAGTCCGTTTCGTCATCCAAGATCTAGAAAATTCGGTTTTGGCCGAAATTACCATTTTATCCTTCCTTAGAAATCTTTAGTTCAGGGTCTCACATTCTCACCCCCTTAAAAGAATTTCGTCTCGAAATTCCACGCACCTCTGCGTAACCACGTGCATATGTAACCTACACCACCTTGCTTGATGTGTAAGCAGCCGGCCTTCCCGAGTCCACGATCGGCAAACCCGATGGTTCGTCGGCCGAATCCGTGTCTGAATGACATCCATTTACGAACCCTTGCGGTTCCTGACACCCGATAAATTTCAATGGGTATTCAAATCTCAGTCCTCCCGATCCTATCCTCAACTCTAAGTCAGGGTGATAACCATGTTCGTGTGTTCATCTCGAGTCTCTCCGGAGCTCCCCATCCTTTCGACTCTAAAGTCACGGATGGCTAACTTCGTAGTGTGTTCTCATCTCAAGTCTCTCCCGGCTCCCATCTTGGCTACCAAGTGCGGGTGATAACCGTGTCCGTGTGTTCTCATCTCTCGACGATAGAACTTTTCGGCACACACTTCGAGCCTCTTATATCACGAGAAATTTCGGAATGCTCTCCCGGGTCTCTTACACTGCAAATTTGGGATAACTCCACGGGTCTTACACCCACAAAATTCGAAATCACCGGGTCTCTTACCCCTCATAAATTTGAATATCACCGGGTCTCTCTTACACCCTCCACGAAATTTCGGATTTCTCTCGAGGTCTCTTACGCTGCCTTAAGAAATTTGGATATCTCACGGGTCTCACACCCACCACGAGAAATTTGGGGATATCACCACAGGTCTCTTACCCTCTGAAATTTCGGGTGCTTTCCAGGTCTCTTACACCCCACCTGGAAATTTCGGATATCTCCACGGGTCTCCTTACACCCACACGAAATTTGAGGATGCTCCTTTAGGGTCTCTTACCTCGCGAAATTTCGAAATAGCACCCCGGGTCTCTTACACCCTCACAGAAATTTCGGGATATCACCCCGGGTCTCTTACACCATCACAGAAATTCGGGACATCTCCCTGAGTCTCTTACACCCACACAGAAATTTGGGACATCTCGGGTCTCTTACACCCACACAGAAATTCAGGACATCTCCCCGGGTCTATTACACCCTCACAGGACCTTTCGGATTCTACCGCGGGTCTCCTTCACCCTAACTCTAGGTTCCTCACCTTAGGATCAAACGCATTGCCTAACGCTGCCAAACACACTTTAATTACTCTTCATTTTAAACTCGAGACTATGAGTCTTCATTGGGCGTAG
>JAEQBH010008596.1:0-112363 GCA_016808115.1 Tetrastigma voinierianum
TTATGCTTAGAGGCTAGTTTATTTTTTAGCTTGTCGAGACCATAACCTTCAGTTTTCAACTTGGATTTGGGTGTGTGAGGTGTCGTTAGAAAGATCTTTGAATGTATCATGCAACCATGAGTGGAGTTGAACCATTTGATTCTCTAGATGATACAAAAATTCATCTTTCCCAATGGCCTTATTTGTGAGTTTATCAGGTTAACTCTCTCTTTTGACATTTTGCATCTTTTTCTTAATAAATCGCACTTTCCATCAGAATCCTACAAATAAGTTTAGAGGAAATTTTGAGAGTTTTACATGAATTTGGATATAGCCACTCCAAAATAGCATGTGAAATGGACTCAAAACATAGATGGAGTTTTACACTCATCAAACACCTAAGAGTTTTGCTTGTCCTCGAAAACGAGAAAAGAAATAAGTTTCTTTGTCCACAGCAATGGAAGAGAAAGGGTTCAGTTTCACCATTTTATTTAACCCAAACTAAATAATCAAGCTTGTTAAGGGGTATGTGATATGTGCCTTAAGAATTACCCTTACAAGAATATAGAGAATATGATCAAATAGTTTATTTATTTAAATAATGAATTAATCTCATAACAGACGAATTTAGATCATGGTTCTCACTAGTGTGCGTGTGTGGTCTTCCCCTATCCGAACAATTGCAAGCTAGATGAGTTTATGAGAATTGAGATAAGTGCGCGAATCTCCTAAGATAATTTATTTAGGTTTCATAGGCTTGTTGTTCTTATCACTCTCATAAAGTAGGCACCTGACTCTTCCAAAGGGATCAAGTAGGTCTTTATAGAGAGCATAACGTAAGGCTTGGGTAAGGGGTAGTTGAGTAGTCATTTTAAGCTAAAACTTACCCAATCATACACATTTTCTTGCATTCGCAGCTCCTACTCCATCTGGAGTTCCTTACCATTCCAACCTGGGTGACACTCCTTGCTTTCCAAGAAATCTGTTTAGGTGTATCATTCCACGCCCTCCTCCCTTATCACCTTCTGCACAAATTCTGCATTCTTTGATGTAAACACCAAGAAACCTTTCTTCAAAGACAATGTTGTGGTGAGTGCAAATGTCAAAACCCATGGCTTTCTATAACCTTAGTGAGCTTTAAATCAAAACCTCCCGAGACCATTTGGCCTTAAGGGTACCAGTGTTAGAGACACTTATAAGATTTACTTACTCTAGGGAAGGAAGGCTATGAGGCTAGTCTCACTCCTCCTTGACTTTTTATTCTATTTTTGCTTCTTTTACACTTGATATTTTTCTAATAGGAAAAATAACTCCCCCAAGCTTGCTCCTCACCACATTTCTCAATTATGTTCAAATCCTCATGTTATGGGTGGGTTTGGTTCTTTACTGAGGGATAGTGATGTATAGGAAAGTTATTGGCATCAAACTTGGTTCTTATAAACAGAATTTTGGCTCTTTAAGGCTTAACATTCTGGTACTAGAGGAATATGCATATGCAAATTAATAGGGGGTTAGCTTAGAGGAGCTTCACGAATCTTTCCAGTGGATGGCCTATATCATTTCTCAATTACAATTTGTGTTTGCCTAGGATTTGGCCTCGAGAGATAATAGAACAAGTTCTAGAATTGAACCATGGAATCAAAGATAGTGTATTCTCATAAAACCACTTCTACTCTAACCAAGCAAAAACTTCTTTTCAAGGGTACTTGGTGACCAAGTGCATGGATTTTTGGCTCCAATGATTGAATAGCCTATTAGAAAGACTAACTCATTAAGCATTAAATGCTTATTATCTTACTGAATATTGTCCATATCTCAAAGGGTTCAATTATGATCTTCATTGACATCACAGCTACTCCCGAGCAAAAACTCAATTAACTTAATAAACCAAAAACTAAGATGTAAGTTGGAAAGCGTAAAACAAAGTCATCATCCATAAAAGCACAGGAAAATTTCATCCACAAAGTTATCATGTGCAACATTTGGGTTGTGACATGATAAACCAACCAAAATAAACACCCCCAAACTTTGGGATGAACATTGTCCTAAATGTCTAGCAATGAGCAAAAGGAAGTATAAAGTAAAAGGGCAATAGAGAGAGTTAGGAAAAGTGAACTCCCCTTTGTAGTTGAATAGGAACCTTGAGTTTTTAGGCCACTAAATTGGTGTACTACCCCTTGATACACTCTTTTGCTTCTTTGGAGCCATGAAAGTGGCTTTGGCATTTTCTCAAACACTTGATGTGCACCAACTTCCTTCAACTTAAATGAGTGAGTTTTGATTCTTCAAAACCTCCTTCAATACATGCAAATCACTCCACAATCAACAATGATCCATAAGGGCAAAACAAACAATAAGCACAAAAATTTCTTCCTTTGTAACTCCCCTTTGATGCTTGGAATGATGGATGGAAAATTGGGGTTAAAAAAAGGTAAGTTTGTGGGTTTGTCATGGGTTTTGAAGCTTGGAGATGATGGAGATGGACTGCGGAGGGATGTAATTGAGGATTTGAGTGGATGAGAGATGAATTTGAAAGTGGTTAGAAGTTGCAAAGGTTGGAGGGCATTAGCATGGCCTGATAGAGTGCAAAGTAGGAGAAAGAAAAATGGTTTAAAGAGTTTGGGAGCCTCTGTTTTCCTTAGCCCGGTGGTGCTGGTGATCAAACATTCTGCTCAACGTATCCCTATTCTTCCTCCAACTTATTGCCACTCATATCTCCTTCATTTTAACGAAATTGGACGTGTAAGAACTAGAAAAGATATTTCAATATAGGGAATGTGCTCCTTAGGTTAAGATTGAACCATTTGGATCCTCAATAAATACATAAAAATCAGAATGTTCAATGATGTCCCGAGTGCAATGATTTCTTTACTCCAAGGTTCTCCTTTGCTTTGTCTATTGCCATCATGCTCAAGCGAGTCTCTTGTCTTCAATTCTCCTCAGCATGATCATGAGCCATTAGAATTTATATTTCAATTCAATTTGGTTCATTTCATCTTAAAAACTTTCAAATTTGATCAGCATTTCAATACATCATTTTGACACTTAAAGCACATAAATACATCAACCACTTTCCAACTCCTTGACTTTGCTCTTGCAAACTAGTCATGACAACATGTTGAGCTTCAAACCTACTTTATTCTAAAAACACTAACAAAGAAAGTTAAAACACCACTAAGATTTTCAACCAGATAAAAAAAAAAAAAAACATCAACAAATAAAATAACTACAAATAGACAAATGAAAAGAGAGTGGATTGAATCCTTATTTCTTAGCTTAGGTTGCCTCCCAAGAAGCTACTTCGTTTTTAGAGTCCAACTAGACTCATTGGAAAAGTAATAGTGCTTCCATTTGGCCAATTATTCAGCTTGGACAACACTTTCTCTTCATAACCATTCAACTCAAGGATGATTTCTTTACAAAATTTGAATAAGGGCGAAGACACTCATAATCCTTTAATTGTGGCTGAGTGGTTCAACCACAATTTCTTCTTGATCCCCTTTATGTGATTCTAATACAAGCATCTTTGATTAAAGGGAACTTTTCAAACATGTGCCCTTTTGATGGAAGCAAGCTACAAATTTTTCTGCACATTTTTCTTTCTTGCTCCTTCAAAGGTAATGGTTGGTTGAGATTGAACTTTGCTTTCTCCTCACCCACAAGCAAGGTAAGCTCCCCCTTGTTGATGTCAATCCATGCTTGGCTTGAGGAAGGAAGTGGTCTTCTTAATATATAAGAATCTTGCTTGGTCCCCCTTCAAATGCCCGATCATAAAATCCATGGGGAATATAAATGTGTCAATCTTCACCAAGACGTTTTCAATAGGCATTACTTGACTTTCTTCTTCAACTTTCAGTTCATCCACTTTTGGTTCTTCATCCTCTAAGTTGTTTAGGAGTGCCTTGTTCTCAATTTCCAGCTCATTTTTAATTTCTTCCACATATTTCAAGATAGGAAGTTCTTGCACATTGCTCAAAGGAGTATCCATGCATTCATTGGGATTTGTTGAAGTATTACTAGGAGAGATCCTAGAAAAATTTTCCTTGAATGCTTGGACTAAGTGGCCCACTTGAGCTTCTATATTTTGCAATCTAGCACTAGTGTTGTCCTGAAGGCATCTAAATCTGGAAATTCATGCTCATGAAGACTAATCATCTTCTTGTTCTCATCCATGTAGGTAAAAATCTACTCCTTAACAGGAGACAACTCTTCTTCATCCTGAAATGTGGGGTTTGAACTCCCTTGATAAGGCATATGTTAGAGGGATAATTAGCATACAGCTCGAGTTCTCATAGACAAGATCGTCTTGATGCAAACCACATTAAACCAAATACTCCTTGTTCCATGTTGAGTCATTGTTGCCCATTTGGTTCAAACCATTGAACAGAAGTAAGTCAAAACTTAGCCTATGGAGGCAAGTCTATCTTCTATTGAATATTCCTCCACGAGTACCTACAAATAAGAAGAAAAATAAAAGAAAATAAAGTACAAAATACAAAAAAAAAAACCCAAAAAAAGCTAAGACACAAATCACAACCAAAAATAAAAATAAAAATTGCCAAGCAAGTCACCGGTTCTTCAAAATGTCAACTTCTAATGAGAGAAAGTGAATCCAACGCCAATCCTATGCGGCTGCCAAAAAATTTGTTGACGATTTTCGATCGGCTACGAAGACTGGCCCAAGTCCCACGACAAACGGCGCGAAAAACTTGTAAAGGGCCGATTTTCCAACACGGCTACAGACCCCAACAAAGTCCTAAACGAGGAGTGCGGGAAACTATAATGACCAAATAATGTATATATGAAAATATGGCGAGAGTGAATGTGGTAAATACTCAAAAACTGATTTGAAAAAGTAAATATACTCACAAAAATTTAAATGAAAAGTATTACTAACCTCACAGCCTTACCGTGAGTGCACGGTCATCTGAGTAATAAAGTGGACTCTAGAATTAGGATGTCGATACCTGAGTTTGAGTTCTCTCTGGTAGATTTGAGCACTCCAGTACAAGGGCTCTTCACTATCTAGGTATCAGTATGATGAGAATTAAAATCAATTTAACTAAAGTAAAAACTGATTTAAAACTACTCATTCAATCACAAATCTGCAATGAGCAACCCTCTTAAAATCTAAATGTATGAAAACCTAGGATCGGGTAATCATTTAGCAATCAATTTGCATTTCCTTGAAAGTGCAACATTTGTGAGTTGAATGCTAAATTTGTCTAAAAGAAATGTAGTATAGCCTTGGAATACCTTCTGACACTATACATTTGACTATTTAGATAACCATGTTCCTACCAGGTCAATGGATCTAAATAGCTACTTTTAGGATTTTACCCTCTTTAAGATCTGGTTGTTTTCCTTCGATGCCACAACCATTTCACCGGATGAAGACAACGACCCCATAGACGAGGTAGCTTGAGCCTTCTCGATGCAATTGTTACCTGGATTCGCAATTCATTAAAATCTCTCTCTTGATTATAATCTATCTTGGCTGGGATCTAGATTTTTCTCGGGTGGGAATGAGACCTCTAAATATTAAGCGATAAATTAGTAGGTGGTCCCTTGTTCTCGGGGTGCCGCCCATTGTCACTTTCGAGAGAAAGGAGCAGAAGTCAAGGTTGAACATCACTAGTGATTTATCAAAGTGATGTTTTAGGTGCGTGGTTCTGGATGTCGACCTGGCAGCACTTACTGAAAGTGACTACTCCTTACTCTCGGGTGGTCCGTCTGCATTGTCTCGGAGGATCCTGAAATCGAGCAAAGATCTGACTCTTTTTTGGCTATAATGTACTGATAAATAGAACAATTCATTACAAGAATAGTATCAATTATATAAATTCAGTTTTCAAACCCATAAATAAACTGAAATCCTACAAATCTCTGAATGTTCAAGAAATTAATCCCACCTTAAGTGTTTAATATTCAATATTATATCAATCATCTCAATCAAGTAATAAGCAAGAAAATGAAAAAGAAATCCAAAAGATAAAGTGAGAGAAAAAATGGAAATGATTTAGGCTTTAATCTTTAATGCATTGTTAATGAAATCTGAATCTACGTTAATATAGCACGAATCTCTACAATACAAATAAAAATATGCTCTAAAACTACTCTAATATCTATTAAAAATCAAAACCAAGCTAAAACTAAAGAAGCACTGAAAACTGAAAAACTCCAACTCCAATTGTTGCTCTAGCTCCAGCCGCTCTAAGCTAAAAAAAAAAAAAGGAAAAGCTGCACTAAAAAAATAAGCCCTAGCTGAAAAAAAAAACTGAAAAAATGGGAAGGTTTTAGAGAAACCCCGCAGAGGTGTTCTCCACCTCCTTTCTTTCTAGTCTGCCCAAGCGTCGATCTCATGACATTGGACTTGCAATGTCGCGACATTGCTTTACGTTCGACTAGTTTATTATGTCACACTTGTCAGGCCATAACTTTTGGTTGTAACCGAATTTGGGCATGTGGTGTCGTTGGAAAGATCTTTGAATGTAGAATGTAACCATAGTGAAATTCGATTATTTGATGCTCAAATGATACAAAAATTCATCTTCCAAATGATGCGTTGTGAGACATCTGGTTAACTCTTTTTTTTTAAACATTTTGCATCTTTTCTTACTAAATCACTTGCTTTTCATCAAGAATCCTACAAAACCAAGTTTAGAGGAAATTTTCTGAGTTTTACATGAATTTGGATATAAAGGACTTAAAAATAGCATGTGAAATGGATTCAAAACATAAATGAGTTTTACACTCATCGACCAGCAGAAAGCACTCGAGGCAGTATGTCAGTTTCCACCTCAAATAGAGATTTTCTTACGAAGAACATTGGTCTCTGTTTCCGGCTTTCATCTTATTTGAACAAAGCTGCACTCACTGAGACATTAGAAAGCTAGAGTAAAGATGATATCCACCTTGCGGGGCTAGCGGTGGTGGTCAGTGAGATCTTAGCAGTTGCCATGAAAGCTTGGTCGCACTCTTGGCTTCCAGCGGTTAGTTTGGCCACAGCAAAAAGTAGTAGCGACTTTGGTCGGTTGTAAAGCAGATGGTGCCCAGGCGCTAGCCAACCCCGGTTAGTTGTTGCACTCTTTTTTTGGAGGTAGGGGTATGAGATTCCATAATAGCTCTAATCTGAATGGATTGGCTTCAACCCCTATCTTCGTCACCATAAAGCCCAAAACTTACTGTGACTCGAGCCACACATTTAGGGGTTGGAGTTTCCTCATGTGACATTAGCTCAAAAGTTTCTTGTAGGTGTTTTGTGTGATTGATGCGTTCTTTGGATTTGAAAAGCATATCTTCGATATAGACTTCCATGGTCTTGCCTATCAGTGGTTGAAATATCTTTGTCACCGGCCTCTGATAGGTCGCTCTAGCATTCTTCAAGCAAAACATTATTGTAATTAGTATATCCAGGTGTGGTGTGTAATGAAGGCCCCATTTTCTCTGTATCAGGCAGGTGCATAGGAATCTAGTGGTAGCTGGAGAAAGCATCCAGAAATGACAACATCCCATGCCCGACTGATGCATCAACAATCTGATCTATTCGTGGCAGAGGGAAGCTATCTTTCGGGCATGCTTCGTTGAGGTCCGTGTAGTCTATGCATACTCTCCACTTACCGCCCTTCTTTGGGACCACCACCACATTGGCAAGCCATTCAAGATACTTTACCTCTCTGACGAAACCTGCTCTCATAAGATTTTCCACCTATGTCTTAATAATCGTGGCGTCGAGTGGAAAAAACCTCACTATCCTCACGGGTTTCTGAAAGGATAACATTGATTGAGAAGCCTGACTATCGGGCGGTCTGGTCATATTTGAGTGATTCTAGGCGAACACGTCTATGTTTCTCAACAATACGCGTTGTAGCTGCTCTTTTTCCTCGTTGGATAGCAGAGAGCTAACGTATGTGAACTTCTTTGGCCCGTCCAATGCTATTGTCTCCAGGGGATCCACGTCTAATGGATCCTTCTCTTCTGCCATGACCTGGGCGGCAAACTATGGTTGCTACATTGGGGTGTAATCTTCGAGGGGAGGACTATCTGAGCTCTTTTCCCCTTTTTGTTCCCATATGGATAGTTGGTAGTACTGTCATGCGGCCAAATAACTTCTTAAAAGGTCGACTTGCCCCGCATTGGTCAAAAAACTGATTGTCTGATGATATGTTGTAGGGATGGCCTTCATCAGTACATCCCGCTATGACGTCTATGGAGCTAGTCTTCGACGGTAGGCAACAAAGGCACATTTGGGTGGTCACCTTGTACGTCAAAACCGCTAATACATAGGGTGATGCAGTGCATTATAATGAGACTATAATGACCTTGTTCGGAGTTAATGTAGGAAATGATATAGGAGCCATCCTATCGGCTTGGTTTTCTTCATGGTTTCCTCCGTGTGGATAGCATTTACTCCGGGCGCCAATTTGTGTGGTTCTCAGGCTATTGCATTTGGCGGCCCAGGTTGATCTGCCGGTCGTATGGTTGTAGTAGGTGCAGTTGCAAAGGGACGATCGTACGTCAGTTTGGCAGTGCACTTTCTTGGTGGCCCGGTTACTGTCGTGGTCAGCCTGGCTGAAACCTTCTGGGTGCTTACGCTTTGATTGGTCTTTCCCACTAGGAACTTTAGGCTTGGCTTCCTATTGGTCTCATGCGTGATCTCTATGATAGTACACCGTACAAATGGGTTTCTGCGAGAGGATCTGTTTGGATGAGTCTGCTCATAAAACCTAGCAAATCATGGATGAGGTAGCAACCTCATATGTGATGTTCGAGGGATGAATTATTGGGGTTCCTCTTTTTCTGAACAGTCATGGGATCGCACAGTTTTTCTATGACCTTCCTTGGACTGTCAACTATTCCCTGCAGACTTGTTTCTCTCAACTGGCTTGCTTGTGATCATGATAGTTTGTGTTGCTGCACGGATGTTATCTTCCAGCGTTGAGTACCTATCTGCCTGCCTGTATAATTCTCCCATTATAGCCAGCGGGTCTAAAGACAATGAGTGGAAGAAATTAGTGGATGGCGAAAGCTATCTGAAGTTACGAGAAGGACTACGTCACTCACTATAAGCCTCACACGTTGAATGGCTGCTTAAACACTCCTTGTGAAGTCATTGGTTTTCCTCTTCACCTTTATAATAGTCTTCAAGAGCTAATGTTCCTCTTACGCGTTAGAACAAGATCTTTTGAGAGATGAATGCGGTCAAAGCTCATTGAATGAGTTTATTGGAGTTCTGCCAGGAGCTTGTGGAGACAGGCTGCACGAGCCCTCGTGGTAGCCGAGGGATACTTTGCCTGACCGGATGAGTCGTTCTTGGGTTCGGTGTCATTGCCTGGTTATAATGGAACATGTGATCATAAGGATCATTAGAGCCATCAAACATGGTAAAAGATGGCATGACAAACCCTTAGGGTGGCTCAGAATTAAGAATGTGTTGCCCTAGGGGCGAAGAGAGCATGTCGTCGAGCCCTCGACGAGCCGAATAAGATGCATGGGCTCTCGCGCAGAATGTCGACCTCTTGGCTGTAAGGGGGCATGCATAGGCGGCATCGGCGACATCTTGTCGTCGGGTAACACTAACATGTTTTGAGGAGCTTGAAGCGGTTGGTTCTGCCTCTTGTCCACATGCTCCCTAGCCCGGCAATAAGCGTCATTAAGGGTAGGGCGGTGCGAATGCTTTTTTCACGATTTGGCCCTTGTGCTGCCTCGAGCATTCCTTCCTGGTGGGGGACTCGTGGATGGGGACCTCTCGAAGGATAACTCATCATTTGTTGGGGCCTCGTTGTCGGAAACAATTGGCTATTTTCCTTTATTACGGACTACTGGATGTTCAACACAATCGCCACCTCGTACATCTTTCCAAGTTCGAGGTTTTTTTCTACCTGGGACCTCAACTGATCATTCTCACATTGAAAGTGTTCAACGCGAGCTTGTAACTCCTGCATCTATCATGCCTGCTCCTTTTGCTTCCTCTCCATCTCTTGACGCCATGGAGAAACTGATCTTCAAGTGTTTAGTGCATCGGATTTATTGACCACTGCTTCGCCAGGAATGATCAGATCGAAGGAGGTTGAAGAAAATTCAAATAAGAGGCGCTAGAGAATCGTTGAAGCGAGCCCTTGCGGCAGATCGCCGAGACTTTTTATTCGATTCCCATAGATGGCGCCAATTGTTGTGACTTTGATCATCGGATCCCCTAAGAGTTAAGTTGTAGGGGTCTTGAATGTTAGTTTCCTTGAGCATCAGCAACACAATGTGAACCTGTAAAAAGGGCGTTCTGACAGTAGTGGGTCGACCGCCTCTCCGATGATTAAATCAGCAAAAGATGCGGAAAGGGAGAAGAGAATAGGTATAAGCAGTTGGAATTGCTTACCTTCCCCCAGTGGGGGATCTTTTCCACTTATAGGGTTAGGTTCACGAAATCCCCTACTTCCTGCTCGGGGTAGGATTTTATCTCCTCTTAGTTTAAGGGGGGAAATCTTCTTTTCTTTATCAAGGATTATTTTTCCCTTTTCCAAGATTATCTTTCTAAGGAGTAAGGGATTCGAAAGCTAGAAAATTCGCTAATAATATTGCTTTTGCTGATTTTCTGCTTCTAGGTGCTTATTCGTAACAAACTTCTCATAGGGGGTAGAATGGTCGGCTAGCGGACTTAAAGTCCCAAAAGGGCCGTCTAGAGCAAGCCATGGAAGAGTTTGTCCTTGCTTTCCCGAGCGGCCTCTATAGATTCTCCCGTTTGAGAATTGTTTGTCTGATCTTAGTGAGGTGGGTGGAATTGGGCCATTTCACAACATAAGCCTTGACTGAACTAAAATGAATCCAAAATCATTGATATGCACAATTGGTACTAGTGTATCTGTATTAAAGAGGAGTATTGCATGTGTTCAATCGACAAGTTATTTATATCCTTATGACCATGCTGAGATCCTTATATCATCCACTTAAGTTAAATTTGAAATTACATTTAGAGGATCAAGGAAATTGGAAAATAAAGGAGATGATCGACTATCACGACAATCTATACATCAACTTGAGATGATATTGCAACCATCTTCATCATCTATCTCTTTGTAACTAAGGCTTACACACCTTCTTCATCTAATCCACCAACCTTCACCTTCTTTTCTAAATATAGTACTCACATGTCAATTCTCACCTTATAAGTATCACCATATCTCATTATATTTTTAAAATTGAACCTAATTATCTCAATCAATCATTTTAAATTTTAATTTCTTCAATAACTTTTAGAATATAATTATAATTTTAAAAGGAAGAAACTATATAAGTTGCTTAATGTCAAATTAATAATATTGATAACTTAACAGCATGGGGTCATTTTAAAGAATAATTATATCTAAAATATACGTAAACTTTTTTTAAAAAAGAAAAAAAACAGAATGTCAACACGCTTTTTTTCTTGCAATTTGTAACGTTTCTTATTTTCCGTTGTCAGAATCCATGAGAACTGGCAATCATTACTGGTATTAGTAGTAGTCACTACTCACTGCACAGAGTCATTGGCAGGTCTCGCTTCACGAGGATACGAGCTGTTATTTTATTTGTCATTTTACTATTTTATATTACTCAAGAATACATAGATATTTGTTAAAAAAATCTCAAAAATTCACAAAATGTATAAATTAACATTTCTTATCAGTTGAAAAATGACACAATACCCTTTTCATATATTTACATTATCTATTAAAAAATATCTTGTTTTGCTGAAATAACTCATTTGGGATACAATGCACTTTTTTTATATATTAATATTATTTTCTTAAAAAAGAAAATATTTTCATGATGATAATTCTTCCATAAAATCAAATTATTTATTTATTATTTTTTTTTGTGTTTTAGTTGTTTAGTGCGGGTGTAGTTCATCTTCATTTTAATTATCATCCTTATGATTGTTATCATTTTGATGTAACTTGTAATTAATCTTACGTCTTGATACGACGTTTTGTTTTGTTATGGACTTATAAATCATAGTGTGAATTTTTATTTATGCGTGGACGAGTTAAACGAACAAAGTATATTTGATTAGTGATAAAAAAATCAAATAAGTAATTACCGTCATATGTTATAAGTGGTCGTAAGTGATACGAGTCGTAATAGTAATATAAAATATGTAGGCCTAATTATCAAATATATAAACTTTGATCTGATTTATTTTATTATTAATATGTATATTGTTTCATTCTTCTCTTTTAACGATTTGATTATATATTTTATTGAAGTACAATTAAATTAATAAATCATTTTCTCCTTAAAAGAAAGGAAAAAAGAAAAGAAAACAAAAGCATTTTTTTCATAATAAGGGTAAAAGTAGATGGCCTATATTTGTGCCTTGCCATTTTGTCTCTTTTGTTTTTTCATTTTCTTAAGTAGCACAATGAATGATATTACTTTTTCGGGGAAAAAAAAAAAAATCAAATGCTTGGGATTTTCTTGATTCTTTGTCGGTCTCCCTTTTCCTACTGTGGTGAAGTGCTTAAATTGGTCTGCTCTATCATACTAAAGGATTCCCCTCTTTTCCTGTCATTAAGATTTTTACTATCTGTGACAAATTACCTTATATATTAAGTTTTTTTTTTAAATGATTAAATTATCTTAAAACTGAAGTAATGATTATAATAAATTAGGTAGTCAAATTTGGATTAATTATTACGTACATCCTATCTTAAAAAAGAATGTATAACTTTGATTCAAGCTAATAAGTAAGTTTAAAAATTAAACTGTTATTATTTTGAAAATAGAATAATTTTATTATTTCCCAGGAATTAATAATACATTTTATATAAAAAATAGAATTAAATTCTTTAAAAACTTTATAAGATGATGCAACATACAAATTAATAGTATAATAAATCGAGTTCAAAATCTACATATGTTGATAATTTTATAAACCAAAATATGTATTGAGATTACATAATATATTGTGATCGTGATATGAGCACGACTTGATGTTAAATCTTTAAACTCACGTACAAGCGTTGCAATAAAATGAAAATCGATATATTTATGCCCAAAATGGCTTATATTATCGTCGTATAAAACTGACGATAAAAAATATAATAAATTAAAAATCTAAATTTTGCATGAAGTTTATTTTCATTGAAAAAATGATAGAAAGATGTAATGAAGTGATTTGTAATCAGAATAACAGCAAAATCATCGATCAATTGTTTAAAAAAAGGCTAAGCTAACAAGATATGAGAGAAAGTGGGACCGCTAGCATTTATTAATATTAATATTAATAGTATTATTATTTTAATTTCTTTAAAGTTCAACCTACTTAGATAAACTTATTTCAACTTGGACCTCCATTCCAGCTAGCAAAACTCAGTAAAAAGAAATTTAGATATTTTAGTTGAAATAAGGAAAAATGGACACTGAATTTTACTCAATTTTCTCATTTAAAAATAACAAAAATTATAATAATTTTATGATAAAATATAGCGATATTTTATAACACTTAATCACTAATAAGCAATGATTGAAGTTGGTCTTAACTTCAATATACTTTAAAGAAAAAAAAAAAGCTAAATAATTAAATGGTTAACTTATAATTTATTATTTAATTCATATTTTAAGTAATATAGTTGTTTGATAAAATTTCAAATAACATATTAGGACTTTAAGTAATAGTGAATGTCATGAAACAATAAATGTGTATTTTCGAAGGTAATTAAAGTAAATATGATAAAAATGTAAAATATTTAAAAAAAAAAGTTGATTGTTTTTATTATTATTTAAAGTTGTTTTTAACCTTTTTTTTTAAAATGTTGTTTTGTATCTATTCACTTTGCATTATAACTTTATAGTATTTTGTTTTTATGGATTATCATTTCCTTATATCTTGCGCAACCTTTAACCACATATCTCATTGGCTTGAGTTATCTTAGTGAACAAATTTAATTTATTTAAAACATAAATTAATTTATTAAGTCATTTATTAGACCACCATAGCCATGTGTAAAAATAAAGTTTATGAAATTTAAAAAAATTAAACATAAAGTTGCATAAAATAATAAAGAAAAACTTCTGTAACCTCTTAACTGATCGACTTAGTTTTTCTACCAACCAAGGATATAGCAAAATAAATTTATCATGATGATATAATTTAATTCATCAAATATGTTAAATAAACTAGTAAATAACCTAAAGATATTATTTAAATCAAATAATTCAGATTAATATATTAAAAGAATAGTTATGTTCAATCAAACATAGTGTAGTGTGTTTACTTAAAAACTTTGCCTCTTAATAATTACATCAAAGTTATCATTTCCCCCTTCCATGATTTCCCTCTTATAAGTTTACAGCCACTATTAATCGTGAAAAATAAGTTAAATACACTAGTTTTATATTACTTCAAGTTAAATAGTTATAAAAAGATTTAACAAAATTTATAGCAAGTTAATTATTTCAAATTATTAAGGGTTAATATTAATCATACCTATCCTTAAGAGATACATATTAACTCAAACTCTAAAAATTTAAAGAAAAAAGAAAGAAAAGCCTAACAATGTTATTGAATCTATAAATTATTTTATTATCATTAAGAGGGACATGGACCCCAATTAAAATCACTTGATGGAGCGCTATCGACAAAGTGATCCAATATAAATATACCATATATATATATATATATAAATTTGAAAGTTATGAAAAATGTTTTGATGTGTGTGTGAAGTGATGAATGTAGAAAATTCCAAAATGTGGGTCAAATAATTCAAAATCAAATTGATGACAAAGATAAATATTTGAAGACAATGATTATGATAGGCGCATAATATATGTATTTAGTCATCAACGTTTTGTGCAAAAGTCTCAATTGGTGGGACCCAATAAGAAAATGACTTTTCACTTTTTGCTTATTTATTGAATGGGTGTCATTTCAAATAAAAGAATGTATTATATGATGATGTAATAAATATATTATTTATATTTTAAAATATATAGTAATAATATTTAATATAATATTTATTATTTTATATAAATAAAGTATTTTAAGAATTTATTTTTAAAAATATGTATAATATTTAATATGGCTGTAATAAAAAATGGAATAAATTTATTTATATAGTATATAATTTTGTTAATATGCAAAATAATCGTAATAATGACGAAAGTGTTAAAATGGATTCTTTTAATAAGCTTACCGTTTATTGAATCAGCCCAAATCATTTAATTGGAAATTTTTTTTGGTTATAAGCGCTAGCCTTCTGGCGCACAATTTTAAATGAAGCGGCGTCAGTTTGATGTAAAACTTATAAAGCAATCTCGTTTAGCAGAAAAATTATGAAAGCGCGCAGAGATTCGACCACGATTCATCTGATTCGCGATTCGACCACCGATTCATCGATTCAGGCTGCCGGTCGATGACCGATTCGATCAGCGGTTTTGTATTGGAGGCAGGACGATTTTATGGCCGTCGGCGGTCGAGCCCGATCGGCGGACCGTCGTCTGTCCAGGCCCTAAAACATTAGTATATTCATTTCATTATGATAGCTTAGAGTCTTGTGGACTTTAGAATGGGAACAAGCATGAGATTTTTAAAGTTTCATGGAAATGTGAAGAAAGAGACAAAAAAAAAAGTTAAATCAACAAATTATGGTTTTTCAATTAGGAATTTATCTAAGAAATTTATTTATAAATCAAGATAAATTTGTGCTTCTATAAGTCTCGATTCCTAGGCTCTTTAGTTTAAAAAATTATGTTTTATAAAAAAGTAGGTGTTCAACAAATTATGAATTTTTTCAAATATTATTTGAAAAAACATTTGATAGGTGATTCTCCCCAAAAACACTATAACAAAATTTATATTTTGATGATTGTTACCATAATAAGTTTCTCTTTCAACCCGATTAGATGAACGTACTCATGATTTTATTTTCTCGAAAACAAACACAACCAAAGAAAATTGCAGCCTACCCTCTCAACTTTTGACGACAAGAAGAAAAGAACACTAATCAACTATTCCAAACTTCCAATACTGGAAAAACATTGTACTACAAAAGATTATATAGTCTAAAAGAAAAAGAAAAAAAGAAAAAGAAGAGAAAGAAAAGCCCTAAGAGAAGCACAAAGAAGCTTCAACGGACCCCAAAATGCCTCAAGCAACAAGAGGTTAACTTCTAATCTATGAGTTTAGAGCTAACAACAAGAAATTAGAGAACGAATCAGATTTGGTTTATAAATATCAAGCTACAAAAGTTCAACTAAGAACAGAGAAAAGAATCAATCATATATACCTAGAGATGAAACTATCAGAAAATCATTTGAAGATGGAGAAAATCCTCCCTCACCCATTATTTCGAGTAAGATAATTATTACAGGAATAATACAATACTGAAGAATTTGCAGAGCTTGGATCATAAAATAACCACTTGAAACTGGAAATCCAACTAAGAGCCCATAAGCATATGTCTATCAAAAAGCATAATTAAAGGATTACATTTTAATGTTTGAGTTTCACTAGCTTTACCTACTTAAAGATTAAATCCATTAAAACTGAAAGATTGTTGTATATTTTGTATAGCAGACTCACCTCCTCCAAGTTGACAAGCTGCTACTTTATAGTACCATTATCACAGTGCAAGTAAAGCTTCCATCCTTTTTCCCAGGAAATTTTGGGTAATGAATAATGATGCTCCAGTACTGTGATGTCGTCAATGGTCATTCTGAGATGGGCAACTAGTTGATGTCGTCAACTATCTGCCGAAAATACTCCATTCAACTGTAGTTTTGGATCTAAAAATCTAGTACATGAACTGCTTGACATTCAGGTAATAATTTCATAATAGAGCATCAAAAAATTTTAATCCTTGTAAAAATGACAAACATGAACATTAGTCTTCATGATAATTAGATGAATTCCATCATCCATGCTATTTAACTAGAAATACTTGCATCAATCTTTTCCTCTGAAGATCCATATCCAATTAGCCCTCAAATAATTGACCTGAGGGAAGTAGCTGCAAATAAGTAGATAAAGAATATTACTTGAAATAGAAACAATTAAACATGCAGAGTAGGAAGAAATCGTAAAGCTCTATACTTCTACAGATTCTTACAGGAAAAAGTAAAATTTGTTCTATTCTGTTTTCTTTTCTTTCCTTTTTTGTTTTAGATGCATTTAATAGTTCTTTCAATAGCTTTGTCCACTGGGCGATCACTGCCACCAGAACACAGTATGAAGAAACATCTGTTATAAAAAATACACTATTTTGAGAGCAGTCTAACCATCTGAATATAGATATTTGTATCAAATTGTAGCTTACTGCAGTTAACCACCATAGTGAAATCGAATATCCACCAAACAATACCTCCAAGAAGAAAAAACTGTAGTCTTTATCCATCCATCCATCAATGATTGACTCTCAAATGTCTAGGACTGTTTTATGAATGAATGAATGATTGCGAATGAATATTTATGCATGAATGAAGGCGTGAATATTTATGCATGATAATGCTGATGATTCCTTCCTTTCCAGCAGCAAATACTTGGCTAAAAGCCCAGAGAAACAACAATTGAACTCAGCCAAGAATTTTGGTCCAAAATCATCACTGGAAATACTATTCATTAGCCTCAACCTTTCTCATTATAGAGATTTGCAGAACATAATAGGTCTGTCTATTTAGCAAAGACAACCATCAATCGTCAGCTATTGTAAGATAAAATGCATTGGCAACTGTATGGTTGGCTGGAACAATAGAGTCATTTGTATCACTGGAAATTTAAGAAAAAGTTCCCCGTGCATCATTGCAGAAAAAGAACTAAAAATCAGCATTCTTAAAAGAATTGCCATGTTTCAGTTGGCAAAGTAAACCTTGCACCTAGAGGCAGCCTCCATAGTATTTTAGGTGCATAAAACTTGTGGATTTGAAAACTCACATTTCCAGATCAATTGAAGAGACCCTCGTAGCCATATGTATCTGTGTCTATGTAGAGACTGGCATTCTTCAAGCTCCATGGTAAACAATAAGGAGTGGAACATGTTCAAGCAAAATCTCAGAGGGATAGATAGAACTGGAAATATATAAGAAGTTATGGCATTCAAAGCATGGAAATTCTGGTTCAGATGCAAGATTTTATCCTCTTCTAAGCAAACCTAGGCCATAGGAAAGAGATTTATTTATAAATATTTAACTTAGAAGGTTATTTTATACAACAGATCTGTGCATATTGACTAGAAAAAACCCTTGTAACTTGCCCTTCAGGTTGTACTTCAATGACTTCTGTGAAAAGGTTTGTAACGTCCACTGAAGAAAAACAAGGAGATGCCCAAAGCATGACAAGAATTTGCAAGCATCAAGTAAGGATTCAGTGCAGTGATCTAGGATTGGATGGTGTGGATGCCTCGTTGGTGTTTTGCTCCCCAGCTTTGACTTCTGTAGGATTAGTTTCAAATGATTTACTTCCATGGTTACTTCTAATGATGTGAAGAATTCTTCCACATACATATACCTTCCTATATACCTTTCATGCTTTCTTCCCTTTTTTTTGGGTAGGTAAAAATACTTTCCTGCTTGTTGTATCAATCCCGGAATGAATGCTTGAGCAATTAAGAAGTAAATATCATTTAAATTTTTAAACCAATTCAACAACAACCCCCATCCCACCCCACCCCCCACCCACAACTACAGAAAGGTCCATGGAGGCTGCAAGACATACACAAAATGATAAAGAATTGCAGTAATATTCACAAGTTAACACTTTCAACCATAAATCTTCTGTTTCTATACTGTTGTGAATAAGTACAAATTGAGCATCAGAAATGGAAGCAGAAGTTACCATACATAGACAGGAAAGAGAACCAAATAGCTAGAAAATGTCCCATAATAATGTAGACAGAAACATTCCAAAAGCCATGCCAACCATTGTCTCTACCATCACCACAATACCTTCTTATCAAGGTAATAAAACAATTTGACGGTTGACACTAGTTAATCATGATTCGTATACTTTCTATCCCAGCTCAGAATGCTTATACTCAGACCTGGACAGATATATCTGCAGCATTTTATGTTGTGTCAATGCAGCTCTAGTTGCTCTGCTTGCAACACCAGCTAATTTTGAAGTATATAAAGATTAGATTTTTGATCGAAGTACCAACACAATGTGCACTGTTCTTATTCAACAAAATTATTTTCAATTCCACTGACAGTATTGACTACCAAACAGATATTGAGATCACAAACAGTATTAACATATTAACTATCCAAGTTCACCCAAAATACGTAGAGTTTGATCAAATATATTTCCGTGTGATATAGTATTAGCTAGGGCGTAAAAATAGAAAACAATACTTCTCAATTGATCTTAATAGCTTTTCATTTTATGCAATGAATTGGAGTGTACAAAACCTTCTTGAACAATATAGATAGCCTCCTAAGCAAACTATGAACCTGTCTTGAAAGATTGTTAAAGAAACATGATATTAAGTATTAAGCCAAAATCTTACAAGGCAGGCGTTAGGAAAGTTAGTCGTTTAACATGAGTATGAGCTGGTTGTAGGAGGTCCTGGAGTTCGAAACCACCTCTACGCAATTTATTCCCATTTGTAGATTTGAAGAGTCCATGAAGAACTCTATTTGGTTTGTTTAACTCTCACGTGCGGAGTATGGGGCTGCACGAAAGAAAGTGTCAAGCGCGATATTCATATGCTTAAAATCACTGCCTGAGAGCAGGCTAGGAGAGTTGGTTGTTGCTCAAGAACAAAAGAAAAACATGATCCATATACTTTCTGCAACCAACAAGGCGTCTCATATCCTTTTTAAGACATAGAGAATGAAAAAAGATATAAAGATTATACGATATAATAACCATATTCAAATGACATCCAATTTCCAAGTTAGAGCAATCTGTTTCTTGACATAGTGATCCTCTTACTAGTTAAACATAAAGTATTATAAATGACAATTAATATTTGGAGAACCAAAGCCTAACTTCTATCACTTCATCACAACTTGATAAATGCCAGTATAACTGAGAGTTGTTGCACGACAAACTAGAAAATAAATTGTTATCTGCGACTAGACATAAAACAATCTCCCTTAAAAATGCTCTCATAACGAAGTCACAATAAAGGGAAATTAGAAATTATTTAAACCGGATGAAAACAAACGGCGAAACTACAAGGAGAAACAAATTGCGGTGCATACAAATGGTGTTCATTGGATCTTTCCTAGAAGCTGATTAAGGAAATTTATATTTTACCGGTGAAGGGTTCTTTTGTGGGCAGAAGAAGAAGGCACGGAACTCTTGTCCCCTCGATGTGTTTTAATTGTGTTGGAAGGAGAGGCAGTATGGCTTTCAAAGATAGTCTATTATACAAGTCTGTTCTTTTGTTCATAATTTTATGGAGCTGAAATAAATTATTTTGGGGAAGGGCTTCTACTCTCTCTTGGGTTTTGGGTGGATTGTGTTGTTGAGGCAGTGAGATTTTGTGCTTGACCACTCTTCTTGTTTGTTTTGAATGCTTTGTATGCTTCTTGTATACCGCCATTTGTCTTGTTTTTTTGTTGAATTCCTTCTATCAAAATGAAACAAGAAAAGAAAAAATAATCATAAGTGAACAGGCCATGTCTCGAGGATCAATGTAGTTAACATAATTATTTTATTAAAATTTTGCACTTTAGATATTCATAGTTGTTAACATATAGAGTTGTAATTGGTTAGAAAACTTAGCATATAGGTTGTAACTTGATTAGGAGTCTAGCATGTAGAATTTATATTATATTAGGAGTATAGACTATCCCGCATCATGTATATATACACATATTAATTCAATAAAAAAAACCTGAGGAATTCTTTCATGATTCTCTCTTGGTTGTTTTCTCGTAGTATCAGGCTTTAGGGTTGAGTTTGAAATTTTGGAGAAGAATTTGGCGATCTAAAACTGTCGGGGTGACTTTTGAAACACCCATAGAGACGTCAGATCCGCAAACATGGGAGGGTTAGCCGGCCGCCGACGAGCAATGCAAAAATCCGTGGCCGGATCTGACCGCGTCTTCGCGCTCCTCAATGAGATTCGGATTAGTTCCACGCCCCATTGTGCATGTGGGAACGTGGGATATTATTCCGAGCCAGGGCTCATGGCTAAGGTGGGTAAAATTCGTGAAATGAGGCTTCCTGTGCACTTAGTTTTCTGTTTGGTTCACGGGATTTAGTAGTTTAGTGTTTTTGTGTCAAGCAGCCCTCTTTCTAGGAGTTTACCTTGATTTTTCAGAATTTGAGTTAGGAGTGCTCCTTGCTCTTGATCTTCTTCTGTGGTAGTATAGGTAATTCGGAGGAGAAGAAACCGACACGAAAGCTCGAAGTGGTCAGATGATATCGAAATCAAGGAGAGGTAGTGAAATTTGGTCCCATTTGGAATGGAGCAAAACAATTCGAATATACGTCAGGAGCGTATGTATGGGAGATCACCTCACTAAGGATCCATGTGATATTGAAGCTGATGGATGGAGGAGGATGCTGTCTGTTCATCAAAATCCAAATGAATTCTATCATATTAAGCTGTGAGTCTTGGGTCTCGTTAATCAGCGTAATTTATTAAACTAATGGATTATTTGGAGTTTGAGTTTTACGGAAAGAGATGTTTCTCGTATATTGTTTGATGTGTGTAAAGCATTCTCGATCGAGCAGGATCAATCCTCATGAAATTTTATAGCCTACAAAAGATACATGAAGGAAACTTCATATGCTTATGCCCTTTAGTCAGGATGTCAAAGTTTAGCAAAGTCGGCGAGCGGATAGCGATTATGGGGTTTCTTGCCGCTCTTCGCCGAGTATGATTCGGCTAAGGCTGAATTTTGTCAATCACGAGATATCATCTTGAGAGCCTTTAGCAGGATTCTTCGCACCGGTATGATCCTCTTCTTCACACCCTTGTATGCGCCCCAGATAAGCGATTGCTCTTATTGGGCGAACCATGGTCGATGACATAATAGAAACGGTGGTCCAATTGATAACACTAGAAGGGGCACAGTTGCGGAGGTGTTGTTTAGTTGTCACACTATAAAGCAGCCATGTGATATGCGATTGCTAAACGATAAGTGAAATCATAAATTCCGATCCCCTCATATCGCTTCTACTACTGAGGCATTTGATCAGTCAGTTTAGTTCTCGGCCGTGGAGTGCTTGAGTTCAGTGTATCGGGGCTGTTGAGATCTCCATCTACTCACGATTACTGCTGTGTCAGGTAACGAATAAATGCCTTGTATCTTCTTCATCTTCGAATGGGTCATTATTTGCGGAGTAAAAGATCCACATGGTAGTAACTCTGATCTTTTCTCTACCTTTTAATCCACAAACCACCTTCTGTCCTCTAGCAGATGGATCACATTCATGTGTTCTTGGGTCAGGCACAATTGTGCCTAATCCATCTATTCCTTTGACATCAGTCTTGAGTTTACTAAATTTCTCTTTTAATTTGATGTCTGCGCTATGGTCTTTCGAGCATGAGTGTTGCTACTCATTCTTTCTGATTTTTGTCTGCTTTCGAGGATCTTATAATGGCAGATTATAGGCGAAGCGTGAAGTACGAGTTTATACATCTTGATCCTCGGTCCCAAGACCTATTACTTGTTCTGGAGTCACTACACCATTTGAGACACATTCTTAGATTAGGTCATCCTTCGCTACTCAGCTATTAAAGAAATTGTGTCCTCGGTTTTTCGAATTTTACTATCCTTAAATTAGTGATCTTATTCGATTATAAAACATCATAACCTTAGTTATAGTCCTAGAGTTAATAAACGAGCTAGTGCTCCTTTTGAGTTAGTCCATTCAGATGTGTAGGGTCTGTGCCCAGTTGTGTCCCCAATGGGTTCCGATACTTATTACTTTTGTTGATGATTATTCACGAACGCCCAGTTATATTTAATGAAGCAGCTAGAGTTGTTTTCTCATTTAAGTGCCTTTTAATGTTGAGATTCATACTCAATTTCATGTTTATGTTCAAAATCTAAGTGATAATGCAAAGAATATATTTAGAACAATTTTGTTATGCTTCAGTATGGCATCCTTCGTCAAAACTTCTTGTGTTGTGATCACCTTTCGAATGGAGTTCTTGAGAGAAATAATAGACACCTTCTTGGCCCGGCACGGCTCGTATTTCATGCATATGCCCAATCATTTGCAGGATGATGCTATTTCCCTGACTTGTTTTTTGATTAGCAGGATGCCTTCATCGATCTTGAATTAGGACACCGTGTCACATGTTTTCCTGGATAAACCTGCAATTCCTATTGAGGTCTCGAATGTTGGATGTATGTTTTGTTAAAGATGTTCTTCTCGGTGTCTAAACTTGACCATAAATCTTTAAAATGTATTTCTTGGTTCCTAGGTTCGAGAAAGGGAGTATCGGTGTTACTACCCCAGTCTTATGAGTACCAGTTTCACGGTCTCCGAGTTTTGAGAATGTCCTTTCTCTTCCACCCCAAACCCCACTAGTCAAAGGGAATGGATGTCAGTGTAATACTATTGCCTCCCACATGGCCCCCTCTGTTTCTGCTCAGTAAAGCTAACCCCTCCTATTCACTCAGTAGCTCTATCACTGAAGTCTATAAGTACTTGGGAGCCACATCTCTGATCTCCAGGTACGCCGACATGATCAGTTTCACAGTGGTAATCTCTGTGCTCTTCGTAAAGGTAGGCGTCGGTGTGTTCATCAATTTCCTCATTTGCACCTATAACCGATTTGTCTTCTCGGTCATATTCTTTTATTGCTTCTTTGGACTCTATTCGTTTACCTAACACTTTAGGAAGCCTTATCTCACCTTGGTTGGCGTAGTGCTATAATCTCAGAGAGATGGATACTCTAAATGAATATTGCTGGAACTTGGTACATTTACCTATTGGGAAAGCCATTGGATGTCATTTGGGTCTTTGCGATCAAAGTTATCCGGATGGATTCGGTTGCTGATTGAAAGCCACGACTTGTATGGCGAAAGAATGCAGCTCATACCTATAGTGTGTCTTGATATGATACTTCCTGATAAGATGACATATGTTCGGCATTTCCTCCCGGCTGCCACTCATAATTGGGATCTTCCATTAACTTGATATTAACAAGCGCCTTTCTTCATGGCGATCTCGGGAGGAGGTATATGGGTAACCTCCGGGGTTTGTTCTTTCGGGGAAGATTGGGAAGGTTTGTTGCCTTGAAGTCATTATGGCTTGAAGCGGAGTCCGTGCTTGGTTGATAAGTTGTAAGCAGTTAGAAATTGGCTTGTAGAAGTAAATCAGCCAATCAGTCTTGTACTAGAACCGATTGAGTATTATTTTATTAGTGGTGTATGGATAATTATTGTTGCTCGGCTGGGAGTAGTACGAATCTGCATTACGCCAAGTCCTTCTTCCTGATCGATTTCATGAGGACCTAGGATCTTAGATATTCTTGGGTGTTGAAGTTATGCGAATAAACATGGAATCTTGTTATCTGAAAATATTACTTGATTTATTATGCGAGGCTTTGGAAAAGTGGGACCAACCATGTAGTTCCCATGGCTCAGGGCTTACACCTTACTAGAGAAAAGTTTGAGGATCTGAGGAGATATAGGCGACTAAGTGAACTACCTTCTGAGTAACTT
Source organism: Tetrastigma voinierianum (assembly GCA_016808115.1). Classification (NCBI taxonomy): domain Eukaryota; kingdom Viridiplantae; phylum Streptophyta; class Magnoliopsida; order Vitales; family Vitaceae; genus Tetrastigma; species Tetrastigma voinierianum. Next base: position 24,583 of record JAEQBH010008596.1, read on the forward strand.
GTCACGATATTGCACACTTAGTCGATTATTTGCCAAGGTATTATCTCCGGTATTATTGATTAGTGGTATAGAACATATTCTATGTTACTTGAAAGACTCTGAATGGTATTCTATACTCGTAATCATGGGCACAATAAAGGGTTAGATACTTCACATGTCTGCGATTGGGCGGTCGAAGGAAGATGGGATATCCGCGTTTGGTTCTGTGTTTTTGTTGGTGGAAATCTGGTCTCATGGAAGAGTAAAAAGCAAGGGGTTGTTTCCCGTTCAAGTGCGGAGTCAGAATATAGAGCAATGACACAATCCATGTGTGAAATCATGTGGCTTCATCAACTCTTAACGGAAGTCGGCATTATGACTGTGGTCCCAGCAAAACTTTGGTGTGATAGCAGTGCCGCCATGCCTCGAATCTTGTATTCACGTGAGCGAACTAAGCATATTGAGATTGGCTACCGCCGTTCCTTGAAAATACAACTCGGTTTGATTTCTACAAGATATGTGAAGACAGGAGAACAGTTGGGTGATATTTTCTAGGCTCTAAGTGGGGACCGGGTTAGCTATTTATGTAACAAGTTGGGCGTGATTAATGACTATGTTCGACAGGGGGAAGTGTTAACATATAGAGTTGTAACTGGATTAGGAAACTTAACATATAGAGTTGTAACCAGATTAGGAATCTAACAAGTAGAGTTGTAAAATATATTAGGAAATATAGACTATCCCTCCTGTATATATACACATGTTAATTCAATGAAAAAAATGCACAAGGAATTCTTTCCTCAAATTCTCTCTTGGTTGTTTTCTACAATAGTTAAGACTTGAAATTGCCATTTTATGATAGAAAAATGAAAATATCATTATAACAAATTATCAAACATATATCCTACATCCACAATTACTACAAAAGAAACATTAACATTTTGTCTGTAACACGAAAAAACAATAAATCTAAACGAGAGGGTTCTCTCTTGTTATGCCTCCTTTTTCCAGAAACAAAATCGACTCGAGGAGATGAGACTTGGTTTAAAAGGTCAGCGGTAAGTGAAGAGGTAACCAATATTACGAGTTTACGCTAAGGACTCAAGTAGATTGAAGAAGCCGGGAATCGACTGGTATCCCGCCCAAATGATGAATACGAAACCAGGTTCAATTTGTGATCTTGAATGGGAATGTGCGAAATCTGCGAAATAACATAAACCAAAAGAACAAACACAGATTAGGCCAACAATTCCTTTCCCGAGTGAGGATGGGCATGAATGGATTCAATGTACGAAACACAAATTTCAACCCCTCGAAACCCCCCCGAAAATGATCTTATTTTACTCCGTTTGTCGAAATTACTTACACCATTAGGTTCAACGGCGGCAATTGTGGCGGCAAGATGAAGAATCACTTCAGAGAGAAAACCTGCCCTTAACTCCCTCCTCTAGTTTCTACAAGCAGAGCTCTAAAATTAAGAACATTATCGATGCGATATTCTGGGCCTATCAAAACACTTTAACGATCATGAGCACTAAAGAAAAGATAAAAGGAAAAGATAAAAAGGCCTACAAAATTAAATATCCTCACTAATAGAATAAATTCTTCACAAAAACTACTCATAGTTAATATTTGCATACATGATATTCACGAAATTCACTAAGTTAAAAGGGCTTCATATATTAGAAAATAGACATGCTAATGAAAATCTGTTCACAATCAATACTTGCTTGGCTTTTACAACAAGAGAAGTTTGAGAAAATGCGAAAATTAGTTTAGCCGGTATTTGATTATAAAATTTTGAGAAACATTTTAAAACAATGTATCTCAGCAGTGCGTGACAGAGACCTTTTGTATCTTAAGCGAGGATCATCATCAAAGTTCTGGTAAATTCAGCTCAAACATTTTGCAAATCTAGGAGTATGGTCAAAACAAAAAACACCAGAATCTAAGGCTTAGAAAAAAAAAGCGGTTGTAGGGATTTAATATACATTTGAGTTGGTGACTATCTAGTTGAGTGGATAGAGAAAAAGGAAGTTCGATGTAGTAAAGGTTAAACAAAATGAAGCGTGAGAGGAAGAGTGACTACCTATGGGAGCAAAAGGCTCATGGTTTTCTTTGTGGAGATATAAAGAATAGGAAAAAGCAAAGATGTTTAGGGACTTAATAATCGTTTATACCATTTGCAATCTTCTTTATCACATTTAATGAAATGTATATCTTATCCGTGAAGGTAGGCATGATTAGTGACCGGCTTGTCACACCACGACAAGGTTCTATATTTGAATTCAATACTATCACGGGCTTACTCGAGAGGAAATGCTCAAGTTCGGCTTGTTTATGTAGATTGGCCAAAACTTTTCTTATTTGTTAAGTTCGGACCCAGCGATAAACTCGCCGAGCTTAACTGAATCAACACCTAAACTTTGAAGAAAGCTTCACTTATTGCTAGCTATATACGCACTGAGCACTTTCCTTTACATAGAACTCAAGAACCTTGACTAACTATACAACCTTCATAGCTCTTTTGTCACGCCCGAGAGCCCCTACAAGAGCATAGTATCAATTCACCTGACTCTTCCCAGCCTTAGGTTTGAAGTGTGAAAGCGACACTAACCTTCCTTATGGCGGTTTTGTCAAATACCAAACACATGTTAAATACATACGCAACTTTCTAAATTAAGTCAATTCCCCAAATTCAAAATTTAATGCGAGCAAAAAAAAACTATTTCTAAATATCCAAATCTCTCAATTATACGTAATCATATAAAGTTATTCGAGAATATAACAATATTTAGGATCTCTCAAAATCAAACTTTAATACTAATATAAAAATGGAGATATTATCATCAAAGTAACTTTCTCAATTAACACAAAACCCGATATTTTACATGAATATAAACATTAGTTCGACATGATCAACATAAAGTTCTAATCAAATCTAATATGCTTGAATCCCAAACACATACATCACTCGCCGTGGGAAACTAAGGAAATGCACAAAATATATCAACGAATAGAGTAAGAGCTAAAAAGCTAATAAAATACTAATACGATTTCATGGATCAAAAGTTTTCAATCATATAACAAATAGAGATGTTTTCATCAAAACTTTTGATTCAAATAAGTTGGAACATTAACAAAATATATACAAAACATTCTCACATCCATTTCAAATTGGTTTCATATCAAATGTGATCCAAACAATTTCATATCAATTACCGATTCAAACACTTTCATATCAAATCCAAAATCAAATACATTTCAAATATATTTTCTCACGGTCATCAAATATCAAATGGTGCCCAGTTATGTAGGACTTTCAAATGGGTGGCTAATGCATAATTATTCCTTTAGTGGACGGAACCAAGCCTTTCTTGAAATGCTGTGCCTCCCAACAAACCCTAAATTTTAGGAGTTCAAATCAATTACATTCCCCACCAAAAAGAAAATCAAAGTCAACTGTATATCCCGTTGTGGGCGAATAAGTGTCGAAGAAACTATTATATCCCCGTTGACAAGGGCCAAATAGTATCAACTATTATTAGTTGACGAGACTGACAACCGAGAGTCAAATATTTCATTCAAAAGTTCAAATTACAAAACATCACTCTATCTCCACATTTCTTCCTATTAAACAAACAAATCTCAAAAATATGATCATACAAAACTACTTTCTTGATCCGTGGATATCAAATAAATAAAAAGGTAAAACTTTTCGCAAACCAAGATTATATAATTCGGATAAAAACAATTTTCATCCTCAAATGAGTAAAAAGCAAACAAATTTCCTTTTAAAAATCTGCATTATCCACTTACACGTACATATATATAAAAATAATTTTTCGAAAAATTTATTAAGTCCCTTACCTCAAAGAGTACTCAAAAAGCTTTGAAAGAGGCTAATCCAAAGATTTCATCTCAATGAAATATTTCTCCTAAAATAATAAGGAAGAGACTATGTCATTACTTATTTATTTTCAAACTTTCCCTAATTGATATTCTGCTGAATTTATATTATTTTTGTTCACCTCAAACATATTGACAAGCTTATTCAAATGATAACTATTTGAATTAGGTAGTTTTACAAATTTTATAAAACTCATATTTCCTTTACGGATCTTATTTTAATAATTTATTTATTTTATGCTTTTAATCAGAACTAAATCTTTTACTAGAAAGAAATAATCTTATCTTATTTTACAAATTATATTATTACACAATATATCTAACCTTTTTTTACTAACAATTATCATACCTGGCAACAAGTATTATTAACATATCTTATTTTCTCATTACTAACTAATTAACTTCTAATCATATTCCTTATCTAATAAATCTCAATCATAATAAAATATTTACTTGCCAAAATATATATCTTTAAATACTTATCAAATACAAATATTTATACGAATTCTAACCTTTTCAAATTTATCATATTTATTTATCATTATTTTCTTTCAAAATTTATCCTTAAATACTTTTTAATTCTCATACTCAAGTAATTAATATGACACCCTTAATCCTTAACTTATTTTATTTCTAAAAAAGCGAAAGTGTAATCCAAATCGACTTCTTCAGGTTGATCTAAATGAAGAAAATTAAAAATCTACATCCAAAGAAATCTAGAAAAAAATAAATGAGAAGATCTTACCTAGAAATTTATTCTTCAAACCACGAATCAAAATAATACGTCCTCTGAAATTCTACATGGAGAAAATTCAAGAAGAATAGAAATAATTTTCTTTCTTTCTCCAATTTTATACTTAAGAGCTATCTATTAGGAAGTTACCTTTTTACCCCTCTTTCATTAATTTATACCTATTATGATTTGTCATTATACCTCTTTCATGTCATTATACCTATTTATTTCCAATTATACCTCTTTCATGTCATTAAATTAGTGATACCTATTATGATTTGTCTTGCTATACCTCTTTCATGTCATTATACCTATTTATTTCAATTTATACCTCTTTCATGTCATTATTATTTTCCTTAATTTATACTATCTGAGTGTCATTATTATTTTAGTAACTTATCATCACAATTCTATCGTATTTATTTTCCTAAACTTATGCCTATACAAATTCTGGGTGTTATTCTCCTCAGCTATAAAGTTTAGTCCTCTAAGCTTGACTTATAGAATCTTGAAATAATTGAGGATGTTTTCTCTCATCTCTTCTTCTAACTCCCAGTGACCTCTTAGATACAAGTTGCTCCATTGGACTTTTACCAACTTGACATGACACGTCGTAGAGACCTTATTCATCCACGTCCACAATTTGAACGGACACCTCTTCATAGGTCGATTCCTCAAAAAAATCTAATAGGCTCCAACTCCATAACATGAGAAGCATCGAAAACATATTTCCTCAAGTTGAAACATAAAAACACATTATGAATCTTAGACAGTATGAAGCGAGGCTGCATATGATAAGGTACCTACTACTCTACAATATTTCAAACAAACCCCACAAATCAAGGACTGAGTTTTCCTTTTCTCAACAGATTTTCAATTTCCAAATATCTCAATTTAACTCAATAAGCAAATTTTAAGATACAAAATCACCAAATTCAAATACCAAATATTGATTGGGATTATCAACATAACACTTGTGTGTACCTTGATTTTCTTCCAAATTCTCTTCAATCGAGATTATCCTTTCAATAATCAATTACACAAGTTCATGTCTAAATTTTTTCTCAATATGATCATAGCACATAGAGGATCTATAAACTTCAACCATAAACCTTTATGAAGACATAATCATTCTTGGCTTAAAACTATTCTAAGAAAATTTAACCAAGGTAGAACTCGTCGATTACTTTCCAACTCCTAAAACAATATATCTCAACAAATATTTCCAACTTGATTACTTTCCTCAATTAGTCATTAGTCTAAGTATGAAGCTACTATCAATACTAACTTAGTATGATTTTTTTCTTTTTTTTCTTTTTTTTTTTTTTTGATGAAGTCACAATCTAAAATAAAATAAGAATTCTTACATACCATAGAATCAAATATTTCCTACATTATCAAAATCTCCTTTATATCAGAGTAATGATAGAAAATTGTAGACTTTTTATCCATAAACAAACCATCATAATGGCTGTGTCATCAACTAAGGTTCTTGGTAACCTTATCCTAAAATCCATAGTAATAAGTTTCCACCTCATTTAGAAATATAAAGTAGTTTACAAAGTACTATTAGGTCTTTGATGTAAACCTCCATATATGATCACCACCTAAACCCAAAGTCACAAATAATGTAATACCTTACTTCATATGACCATCAAAATTATGTCTTAAATATTTAAACTTTGCATCCTTTTAGGAATTAGATACGTAGCTTAAAGTAATAAACCTCCTTCAAAAGTTGTCTCCTTATGTCTCCCATTATTTAAGACATTATGTCTAATCCCAAATTTTCAAGATCTTATTATCTTATTAAACATAATCAATTGTTCCAAAAAGTTCAACTGGTTTCAAATAATTCCTTATAAGATCTTAATTCTCCAAACAAGTTTAGTTACCTATTCTCAACACCAGAACTCAAAATCAAGAGTATAACATGGACTTATAAACATCTCTAATCATATAATAATTGTTTTAGAGCAACCTTAGAAATGATTTCCAAGGAAAAAATTTTTTTTTTTCTATTTAGGCATAAATCTGAATTCTCATTGTTTTAATGAAAGTCTTGAATAATGTCATCATAATCTTAAAGTAATTGTATCAATATCTTCTATTTCTTGCCAAAAATCATTTTAAAGGCAAAGACTTGTAAACTCTCATAAAGTATGAGTAGATCACCAATAAAAAAATATCTTCAACTATCTTAAATTGCAAAAAATCATTTTGCCTAACTTCCAAATCATAATAAGGTAGTTTTCTCTATGTAAAATTTCAAATGTCTATAAAATATATCAATTTTCAAAAAACATTTGCATATGGACACAACATAAATCCTAATAAAGGCATCATTATACAAAACAAATCTTCTGACCAATGAAATAATCAGAATAAGAGTTGCTACCAATTTAACTCTTCAACTCTATGAAGCTATCATCATAGTTATAAGACCAATAAAACTTAACTTCTTTCTATATCCAGCTAAAATACTCAGACTAATCTTAGAGATCTCTTAATAATTTATTTGTAGTGCAATAAATCCCAAGAAAGTTCAACTTAATAACAATATTAGATCCTTTCAAATTTCAAATTGTTTTTCATCACTCATCACATTGACTTAAAAGACCTAACAACATTTCTAAGCAAATAACTTTACCTTGAGAAGCAGCTTATGAGTAACAATTTATCTACATGTTTCACTTCAACTAAACTCAAGATAACTAAGAATATGGAAAGAACAATATTTCCCAAAACAATCAACAAATAAAAGGTAGTAAGCTCTTAATTCATCCTCAAAATCAAACAAAAACCTTAATGTTTAAGGAGTATTAAGTCAATTCAATATTTTTCTTACCAATGGTCATAAAATAACTTCAAACCACCATATTGTCCATAATGACATGTCCCAAAGAAGTGACAAATTCAAATCATACTTCATCTTAATAAAGTATATTCCACTAAACCAAAAAACAATACAAGAAAGAGTGTAGTGAACTTTAACTAGTCATCGAGAAATCATTTATCAACATACCTTTGTACAAAATGCTAAGAATACTCAGCGGATGAACTATCAACTAACATGTCTTTCGACTATCCCAATACACAACTTAAACAAGTTCAGATTAAGATAATCAATCAGCTCTGATTCCACTTGGAGCCGACTTTTGTGCTTGGTTACCATGAGCACCGTCACTCCTATTCCTCTTCCTTTGTTGTTCCTATCTTTGGTGAAACTCTTCATTATCCTTCTCTGCGATAAGGGCTGTTTCAATACACCACCTCACAATAAACACGACCGAATTGATATCTTATTCTTCAAATAAGGCTTTAGTCCATCAAGGAAACTTTAATCTTTTTTCCTCCCTGTAGCAATCATTAGTGGGGTAAAACGTGATAGTTCGATTAAACTTAGCGCATGTGACCTTTGTCCAAATCTCTTTGTTCCAAACGGACAAACTCTCCCCACTATACATCGTGAACCACCTCAGGAAAATACTTCTTATAAAATGCCTCCTTAGCTATCTCCCGACAATGAGCCATAATCCTGCAAAAGCCTCTTAGTCATGACCTGATGATCCGCCTCTTTGTGCACCAAGTATTTGCGAGAAGAGGTTTTTTTTGCTCCTTAGAGCGATCAATCCTGATAAGAAGAATTTTTCTATCATCCATAATCCCAGTCTGCCTCATTGGATTTGAGGTATTGGAAAAATAAGGGGACTCAACTTCTTAAAGTCTTGAAAGACTACCCACTAGATGAGGATTGTCCTTGACCGTTACTTCAGTGGCATTTCACAGCACCTCTCAACCCGATCATTAAAGTCATGTGTCTACATAAAGCCCCTTGGTATTCATAGGGGCAAAGCCTTAGGTGGAGGAGGGTATATCCTCATTATTCTGACTATTTTGGAAGATCACGATCTCGCCAGCGGCTTGTAGTGTTATCATGATATAACTAATTTAGTCATTAAATAGAGAAAGGTAAGCAAGTTAAATTGTAGAAATTAAAGGAATAAGACTAGTGAAGTTGAAACTTAGCTAATGCATCACTCATCATTCCCAAGGTAAACTAAGCGAGTTCCATCGAGATCATAACCTATAGCTCACGATACCACATACTATCAGCCAAAGAGCCCACCTAGGGCATGTTTTGTCAATTCACCCTCCAAGCCTTCAGCCTTAGGTTTGAAGTGTGAAACGACACTAACCCTTCCTTATGTTGGATTTTTGTCAAATACCAAACACATGTTCGAGTAAATGCAACTTTCTAAATTCGTCAATTCCCAATTCAAAATTGTCTGACAAAAAAACTATTTCATCTCAAATCAAAATTATACATGTCATATAAAGTTGTTCAGAATATAACAATGTTGGGATCTCTCAAATCCCGACTTTGTACTAATATAAAATGGAATGTTATCATCAAAGTGACTTTCTCAATTAACTTTCCAAAACCCGATATTTTACATGAACTAGACATTAGTTCAACATGATCCAACATAAAGTTCTAATCAAATCACAATAATGTGAATCCTGACCTAGCCATCCTCCTCGTAGAGCACAAGTACTGAAAATATGTCTTGAATGGGAGTGAGCTAAAAGCTCAATAAGAAATACTATCTGATTTAAATGGATCAAAAAAGTTTTTGTCGTATAACAAATAGGAGATGTTTTTCATCAAAACTTTTGATTGAAAATAAGTTGGAACATTAACAAAATATACTTAAAAACATTCTCACATCCATTTCCAAATGGGTTTCGCATCAAATGTGAGTCAAACAATTTCATATCAAATTTCGATTCAAACACTTTCATATCAAATCCAAAATCAAATACATTTCAAATATAAACTTTTCTCAGAATTAAGTCAAATATCAAATGGTGCTTGATTCATGTAGGACTTTCAAATGGGTGGCTGATGGCAAATTATTCCTTTTAGGTGGGCCGGAACCAAACACTACTAGTACTAGTAACCTCTAACCAAACCCCTAGAGGTAGGGTTCAAATCAATACATTCCCCTTTGAAAATGTAAAGGTCAACTATTATATCCGTTGTGGTAGAGATAGTGTCGACTATTATATCCAGATTGACAAAGACAAATAGTATCAACTATTATTCGGATTGTGAGGCCATTTAACGAGTCAAATATTTCATTCAAAAGTTCAAATTACAAAACATCATATCTCCACATTTTCTTCGTAAACAAAACAAATCTCAAGTACAATCATACAAAACTACTTTCTTGATCCATGGATAATCAAATAAATAAAAAAGTAAAACTTTTCGCAAACCAAGATTATATATAATTCAGATAAAACAATTTTCATCCTCAAATGAGTAAAAACAAACAAATTTCCTTTTAAAAATCTGCATTAATATCCCTTACACGTACATATATATAAAAATAATAATTTTTCGAAAAGCTGTATTAGAATCCCTTACCTCAAAGGAGTACTCAAAGCTTTGAGGCTAATCAAGAATTTCATCTCAATAAATCTTCTCTAAAATAATACGAGAAGAGACTATCATCATTACTTATTTATTTTTAAAACTTTCCTAATTTGATATTCTTAACAATTATATTATTTTTGTTCACCTCAAACATATTGACAACTGTTCAAATGATAACTATTTGAATTAGGTAGTTTTACAAATTTTATAAAACTCATATTTCCTTTCGGATCTTATTTTAATAATTTATTTATTTTTATGCTTTTGTCAAGACTAAATCTTTTACTAGAAAAATAATATTAATATTATTTTACAAATTATATTACACAATACTTGTCTAGTAGCCTTTTTACCTAACAATTATCATACTTAATAGCAAGTATTAACATATCTTATTTCCTATAATTGCTAACTAATTATTTCTAATCATATTCCTTATCTAATAAAATCTCAATCCTTAATAAAATATTTTACTTGCCAAAAAATATATCTTTAAATACTTATCAGAAATACAAATATTCTCTGAGAATTCAACCTTTTCAAATTTATCTTATTTATTTATCATTATTTTCTTTCAAAATTTATCCTTAAATACTTTTTTAATTCTCATACTCAAAGTAATTCAATATGACACCACTAATCCTTAACTTATTTTATTTCTAAAAAAAACGAAAGAGTGTAATCCGTCGGCTTCACGGGTTGATTACAAACTGAAGAAAATTAAAGAATCTATCAAAAATCTAGAAAAATAAAATGAGGAAGATCTTACCTAGAGAAATTTGTTCTTGAACCCTAGATCCAGCGATGCGATCCTCACAAGGAAATTCTACTTGTGGAGAGAATTCAAGAAGAATAGAAATAATTTTCTTTTCTTTCTCGATTTATACTTGAGGTATCTATTAGGAAGTTACCTTTTTACCCCTCTTTCATTAATTTATACCTATTATGATTTGTCATTATACCTCTTTCATGTCATTATACCTATTTTATTTCCAATTTATACCTCTTTCATGTCATTAAATTAATTGATACCTATTATGATTTGTCCTTATACCTCTTTCATGTCATTATACCTATTTTATTTCAATTTATACCTCTTTCATGTCATTATTATTTTCCTTAATTTATACCTATACAAATTCCCGCATCATTATTTTAAAGTAACTTATACCTATACAAATTCCTATCATTATTATTTTAACAACTTTATCACCCATACAAATTCTAGATTCATTTACATTCTCCCCTCAGCTATAAAAGTTTAGTCCTCTAAACTTGACTTACGAGAGTCTTGAAATAATTGGGGATGTTTTCATCATCTCTTAACTAACTCTGATGACCTCTTGAATACTATGATTGCTCCATTGGACTTTTACCAACTTGACAACAGCACGTCGTAGAACCTTATTCATCACATCCACAATTTGAACGGACACCTCTTCATAGGTCAATTCCTCAAAAATCTAATAGGCTCCAACTCCACAACATGAGAAGCATCGAAAACATATTTCCTCAAGTTCGAAACATAAAACACATTATGAATCTTAGAGACGGGTGTAGGGCCGACTACTTTATATATGTCAGTACCTCTCTGTCTTCAAACAAGCCCACAATCAAGGGCCAGGTTTTCCTTTTCTCCTTGATTTTCAATTTCCAAATATCTCAATTTAACTCGATAAGCAAATTTTAAGATACAAAATCACCAAATTCCAAATACAAATATTGATTAGGATTATCAACATAACACTTGTGTGCCATGAGTTTTCTTCCATTCTCTTCAATCGAATTATCCTTTCAATAATCAATTACACAAGTTCGCCAATACAAATTTTTTCTCCTAATATGATCATAACACATAAGGGGATCATAAACTTCGAAAACCATAAACACTTTATGAAGGCATAATCATTACGGCAAAACTATTCTACAAGAAAATTTAACTTAAAAAGTAAGAACTCATTGGAATTGCTCCAACTCTAAAACAATATATCTCGACAAATATTTCCAAACTTGATTACTTTCCTCAATTAGTCATTGGTCTAAGTATAAGCTACTATCAATACTAACTTAGTACTTGATTATTTTCTTTTTCTTTTCTTTTTTTTTTTTTGATGAAGTCACAATCTAAAAAATAAAATAAAATTCTCTCTCTATATAGAATCAAATATTTCATACATTATCAAGAATCTCACATACAATATCGAGGAAGGTAGTCGAGTGGAAAAATTGTGGAACTTTATCCATAAACAAACCATCATAATGAAACATTGTCATCAACTAAGGTTCTTGTTAACCTTATCACAAATCCCATGGTAATAAGTTTCCACACTCATTTAAGAAATATAAAGTAGTTACAAAGTACTATTAGGTCTTGATGTAAACCTCATATCGATCACACCTAAACCCAGAATCCTGAAATAATAACAACACTTACTTCATATATGACCATCAAAATTATGTCTTAAATATTTAAACTTTTGCATCCTTTTAGGGTAGATCGTAAGCTTAAAGTAATAAACCTCCTTCAAAAGTTGTCTCCTGTTGTCTCCATTATTTAAGACATTATGTCTAATCCCAAATTTTCAAGATCTTATTATCTTATTAAACATAATCAATTGTTCCAAAAGTTCAACTAGTTTCAAAGCCACCTTATAAGATCTTAATTCTCCAAACAAGTTTAGTTGCACTATAATGCCTCAACATAAGAACTCTAAAATCCAAAGGTATGACATGGACTTGTAAACATCTCTAATCATATAATAATTGTTTTTACATACAACCTTAAATGATTTCCATGGAAAATTTTTTTTTTCTATTTAAGGCATAAATCACAAGATTCCTACTGCTTTATTAGTACCGAATAATGTCATCATAATCCTTAAGTAATTGTATCAATATCTCTATTTCTTTGCTTAAAAATCATTTTAAGAAGACAAAGACTTCAAACTCTCATAAAGTATGAGTAGATCATAATAAAAAAATGTCTTCATATCTTAAGTGCAAAATCATTTTGCCTAACTTCAAATCATAATAAGGTAGTTTTCTATCTTAAAATTTCAAATGTCTATAAAAATATATCAATTTTTCCATGTTGCATATGGACACAACATAAATCCTAATGAAAGGCATCATTATGCAAAACAAATCTTTGCGAACCCAATGAAATAATCAGAATAAGAGTTGCTACCAATTTGCTCTTCAACTCTATGAAGCTATCATCATAGTTATAAGACCAATAAAACTTAACTTCTTTCTATGTCAGCCTGAAAATATAAGATAATCTTAGAGATCTCTTAATAATTTATTTGTAGTACTCAATAAATCCCAAGAAAGTTCAAACTTTAATAACAATATTAGATCCTTTCTACCCTAAATTCGTTTTTATCACTCATCACATTGACTTAAAAGACCTAACAACATTTCTAAGCAAATAACTACCTTGCAAGGCTTAGCTTATGAGTAACAATTTATCTACATGTTTCCCTTCAACTAAACTCAAGATAACTAAGAATATGGAAAGACAATATTTTCCCAAAACAATCAACAATAAAGGCAGTAAGCCCTTAATTCATCCTCAAAATCAAAACAAAAACCTTAATGTTTAAGGAGTATTAAGTCAATTCACATTCTTCTTACCAATGGTCATAAAATAACTTCAAACCACCATATTGTCCATAATGATTACGTCCTGAAAGAATGACAAATTCAAATCATACTTCATCTGATAAAAGTATATTCACTAAACCAAAAACAATACAAAGGAAAAGAGGTAGTGAACTTTAACTAGTCATCAAGAAATCATTTATCTAACATACCTTGTACAAAATGCTAAGAATACTAAACGGATATGAACTATCAACTAACATAACTCAATCCATTCCTATACACAAACTTAAACAAGTTCCCGTTAAGATAGTAAATCTGGCTCTGATTCCACTTGGAGCCGACTTTTTCTGTACTTGGTTACCATGAGCACCATCACTCCTATTCCTCTTCCTTTGTTGTTTCCTATACTGGTGAAGCTCTTCATTATCCTTCTCTGCAATAAGGGCTCTGTCTACCACCTCTAAATAAACACCCAACTTCGGAATTGATATCTTATTCTTCAAATAAGGCTTTAGTCCATCCGGAAACTTTAATGCTTTTTCCTCCTCTGTAGCAATCATTAGTGGGGTAAAACGTGATAGTTCAGTAAACTTAGCCTCATATTGGGCCACTGTCAAATCTCTTTGTTCCAAACGGACAAACTCTCCCACCTTTTGTCGTCGAACACTAATGGGAAAGTACTTCTTATAAATGCCCCAAACTATCTCCAAACAATAGGCCCATAATCCTCTTAAAAAGCCTCTTTTTTTTAGTCATGAGCCACCAATGATCCGCCTTTGTCTACTATAACAAGGCAAGAAGAGGTTTTTTTTTTTTTTTTTTTTTTTGCTCCTTAGAACAATCAATCACACAAAGAATTTTTCTATCATCATAATCCAAGTCTCTCGCCTCGCTGGATTTGAGGTATTGGAAAATAAGGGGACTCAACTTCTTAAGTCTTCAAAGGAGCACCCCTACTAGATGAGGATTGTCTCGACCATTACCTCCAAAGAGCTCTGTACTCCCGCCCCCCAAACTACAATCCAAACCCAAAGTCCCTTAATATCTATAAAGCCCCTTCAGTATTCATAGGGGGCAAAGCCTTAGGTGGAGGAGGTATATCCTCATTAGCTCCGACTATTTGGAAAGATGCAAGTCTCCTCAAGTAAATACGGGTGTTCTATAAGCAAAAGGTATAACTAATTTAGTCATTAAGAAGCCAAGTAAGCAAGTTAGAATTGTAGGGAATTAAAGGAATAAGACTAGATGAAGTTGAAACTTAAGCTAATGCATCACTCATCTATTCCCAAAGGTAAACTAAACGAGTTCCCATCAAGATCATAACCTATAGCTCTGATACCACTCTGACACGCCCCGGAACCCACCCTGTGGGCATGACTGTCAATTCACACCCTCAAGCCTTCAGCCTTAAGGTTTGAAGTGTGAAACGACACTAACCTTCCTCAGAACTGATTTGTCCAAATACCAAACACATGTTCAGAGTAAATGCGCAACTTTCTAAATTCGTCAATTCCCCAAATTCAAAATTTAATGCCGAAAAAAAAACTATTTCTAAATATCCAAATCTCAATTATGCATGTCATATAAAGTTGTTCAGAATATAACAATATTTGGGATCTCTCAAATCCAACTTTGTACTAATATAAAAATGAATGTTATCATCAAAGTGACTTTCTCAATTAACTTTCAAACCCAATATTTACATGAATATGAACTTATTAGTTCAACATGATCCAACATAAAAGTTCTAATCAAACTCTAATAATGACGAATCCCCAACCTAGCCATCACTCCGTGGAAACTAAAAGTACCAAAATATGTCAACGAATGGGAGTGGAGCTAAAGCTCAATAAGAAATACTAATACGCTTCATGGATCAAAAGTTTTCATCATATAACAATAGGAGATGTTTTTCATCAAAACTTTTGATTCAAAATGTTGGAACATTAACAAATATACTTCAAAACATTCTCACATCCATTTCGCAACGGTTTCATATCAAATGTGATCCAAACAATTTCATATCAAATTTCGATTCAAACACTTTCTATATCAAATCCAAAATCAAATACATTTCAAATATATTTTCTCCTCGTCATCAAATATCAAATGGTGCTCCAAGCATGGGACTTTCAAATGGGTGGCTGAATGAGAAATTGTTCCTTTTAAGGTGGATCAACCAAACACTACTAGTACTAGTAACTCTAACCAAACCCCAGAGGTCAGTTCAAATCAATTACATTCCCCACCAAGAAAATGTAAAGGTCAACTATTATATCCCGCTGATATACTTAATAGTGTCGTAACTATTATATCCCGTTGACAAGGGCCAATAGTGTCAACTATTATTCCCATGGATGCGGCCAAATCCAACTGCAGTCAAAGATTTCATTCAAAAGCTTCAAATTACAAACATCATATCTCCACATTTTCTTTCGTAAACAAAACAAATCTCAAAAGTACAATTCATACAAAACTACTTTCATCCACGATAATCAAATAAATAAAAAAGGTAAAACTTCGCAAACCAAGATTATATATAATTCGATAAAACAATTCTTTCATCCTCAAATGAGTGCAAAAACAAACAAATTTCCTTTTTAAAATCTGCATTAATATCCCTTACATCGTACATATATATATAAAAAATAATAATTTTTCGAAAAGTCAGATAGAATCCCTTTACCTCAAAGGAAGAATCAAAAGCTTTGAAAGAGCTTAATCCAGAATTTATCTCAATGAAATATTTCCTAAAAAATAATAAGGAAGAGACTATCATCATTACTATTTATTTTTAAAACTTTCCTAATTTGATATTCTTAACAATTATATTATTTTGTTCACCTCAAACATATTGACAATCAAGCCAATGATAACTATTTGAATTAGGTAGTTTTACAAATTTTATAAAACTCATATTTCCTTTCGGATCTTATTTTAATAATTTATTTATTTTTATGCTTTTAATCCGAACTAAATCTTTTACTAGAAAGAAATAATATTAATATTATTTTACAAATTATATTATTACACAATACTTGTCTAGCCTTTTTACCTAACAATTATCATACTTGACAACAAGTATTATTAACATATCTTATTTCCTATAATTGCTAACTAATTATTTCTAATCATATTCCTTATCTAATAAAATCTCAATCCTTAATAAAATATTCACTTGCCAAAATATATATATCTTTAAATACTTATCAAATACAAATATTTATACAGAATTCAACCTTTTCAAATTTATCTTATTTATTTATCATTATTTTCTTTCAAAATTTATCCTTAAATACTTTTTTTTAATTCTCATACTCAAAGTAATTCAATATGACACCACTAATCCTTAACTTATTTTATTTCTAAAAAACGAAAGTGTAATCCAAATCTAACTTCTTCAAGGTTGATCTAACCGAAAGAAAATTAAAGAATCTACATCAAAGAAATCTAGAAAATGTGAGGAAGATCTACTCTAGAGAAATTTGTTCTTCAAACCCTAGATCCGGAAGCCGTACGTCCTCTCGAAATTCTACTCACGAGAGAAATTCAAAGAAGAATAAATGATTTTCTTTTCATCTAATTTATACTTGAGGTATCTATTAGGAAGTTACCTTTACTCCTCTTCTTCATTAATTTATACTCTATTATGATTTGTCATTATACCTCTTTCATGTCATTATACCTATTTTATTTCCAATTTATACCTCTTTCATGTCATTAAATTAATTGATACCTATTATGATTTGTCCTTATACCTCTTTCATGTCATTATACCTATTTTATTTCCAATTTATACCTCTTTCATGTCATTATTATTTTCCTTAATTTATACCTATACAAATTCCCATCATTATTATTTTCCGTAACTTATACCTATACAAATTCCTATCATTATTATTTTCCCTAACTTATACCTATACAAATTCCTGGGTGTTACACTTTTACTATTGTAACGGACATCAACTAAACAATCCCTGACATCTAACTCCCAACAAGTTTTCTATAAGATTAGTCAACTACCAGCTGGCTTGCCTATACTCCAAAGAAGCTTCACCAATTACCAGCTACATGCACTTCTAGTGTAATCACAAGCAACTTTGAACTCAAATGCACTATGAAAAGTAGCCTACACAAAACTGAGATTTTGTCATGTCTTTATTAGCTATAAATTGGATTTTGTCTATTAAATTGTTTATCATCACCATAGCTCCTTATGTCATCATCACAAAGGTTTTTCTTACTATTAACATCAATCATTATTATGTTTTTCTCTTTAACTCCTTTCTTTTTATCTTCTTTTGCTTTCACTCTAACCCTCTATTCATTATCATCCACATAATTATTATAGAAGCCATCATCATCAGCAACGTGATACTTATCATCAATTAAATAAACTCACTATTTTAAGACCAATCTTCAATTTCATCACTGGTTTCATCTACATTAGGTTCTTGTTATACATTAGTGTGCCTTGACAAATGCTTCCACTTCCTAATCCTTTAATGATGAGTTGCAAATTTCTAACATAGTTTGCCAATGAAATCACAAAATTTTCCTTAAATCAAATCATGTGTACAACACATAATATTTCCACTAATAAATGCTCATCACATACAAATATACAACGGTGGTCTTTAAAAAATTTGAAAGACAACTTGTTGGATTTTCTCAACTCCAAACCCCAAGAAAAAGCAAAAGGACCTAGTAGGTGAATCAAGAACGCCTCTTTTTCTTCTTGCTGTGTATGGTTATATATATATATATATATATATATATATATATATATATATATATATATATATATATGCCTTTTTCTTCTTTTGGTTGGTGTATGGTTATATATATATATGGAGAGAGAGAGAGATAAAACTTGCATGGAGGAAAGGGTATATTTCACATTATAGACAACAAGCAAATCGTACTTAATTATGTTTTTCCTTCGAGAATATGAAAAGGTCTCCTTATGCCAAAGAAATGCATATATTTGATTGAATGAAGCAACCCAATAGACTTGCATGCATGGTGAAGAGGGTAAATTTCATAACACAAACAAAAAGGCAAAACATCCTCAATCACGTTTTCCTTTGGAAAAGGTTTCCTTATGTTTAAGAAATGCATGGATTCAATATACCAACAGTTTCCTATTCCATGGAGAAGCAGCAAGAAAGAAGGAACGTCGGAGGGAAAGAAGACGGTCGATCGAGAACTGGCCCCGAGTCTAAGGAGCATAGATTGGTGCATTCAACCAGTCCAACGGGTGGAAAATGGAATGGATTACTCAAAAAGCAGAAAATGGACTCAATCTCGCTCTCATACTTTTAATCTCTTCAAACTGAATGGCCAAGCATGTTAAAGGTTCCTGAGATGTGCTGACGAACCAAGATTCCGAAAAGTACTATGAACTAATTGTAATTTCATTTGGTCCTTACTTCACCACAGACAAGCCCCACCTTCACAAGAGCAGAAAACATCAAGCCGATATGCTCCGAAAAATTCCTAGCTGATAGCAACCAGGACATCGAAGATCTGTACAAAAAGATTGAAAGTAATATCAAGGCAGTAAGGGTGTGCTATAATACGCTTGCGATGACAAAGTATAACGATGAGAAACTCGCCTGGAATGCCTCTGGACGGGTGCTTTATTCTGCAATTCATCCACAGCAGCTTCAGAGAAGAAGATATGAGTAACCTTCTTAGAAATCACGAAATAAGTTTGGTGGAGCTGGACTTGTTCTTGCTGGAGAACCAGATTCCATTTTTTGAAGGAGCACAATTCAAAGATGGTTCCACAATGAAAGATGTGATAAATAGATTCGTGGCTGACAGGAACGGAATACTACCGGCAGGGTATGGCAGAGGGCTCTCTCAACTCCCCGAGGAGTCCTTTCATCTCCTCCACCTCATGCGAATTGCTCTCCTGGGTGGGAAAGACAAGATTCCGAGGAAAAACCCCAAGCAATTACGATTCACTCGGCGATTTTTTCTACACGTCATGGAGCTTAGGGCTACCGGAATCTCTCTCCGACCGAGTAATAGAGGTTTCTTGACAGACATTCTTTCGAATCCAACTTCTTCCGTGGCTCCCTAAAACTTCCCCAAAACCATTGATGAATTCACGCACACCAGGTGTTTGAACATTTTAGCCTATGAAATGTGCTCAGAAGGCCCAGATGACTACGCAGTCACTTCTTATGTATGCTTCCTTGGCAGCCTCATTGATGATGCAGACGATGTCAAGGAGCTGAGATCAAGGCACATTCCCTGCAACTTTCTTGCAGCAATGAAGAGGTGGAACAATTTCCACGAGATCGCCAATAACTTGGTAGATCCTGCTATATATCAAGAAATCGAAGTTCTTATTCAGAAACACTCCTACAATAGACTGAATACTTTATATGAATTATGCCCTTTACTACTGCCAGAGTGCTCCAGGGAGTATGATAGCTTTCATTGCTGCTCTTTTGATGCTGTATCTTGCTATGATGCAGACCTACTTCTCTCTTCCATCTCATAAATCCAAATGAGTAACGGTAATATATGTAAATTATGACTTTTATGCGTTTTTTTTTGCTTTATTGTGTATGATAACACAAATAAGTATGTACACATGGTTCATATGTATTCTTGAATGTGTTTTTTTCTTCTTTGGTTTTTTTTTTTTTTGATAAGTAGATTTCGATACACTCATAGAATGACTTTTAGGGTGGTTAGTATCCCCTATAAAAATAATTGCTCTTTGTTTAAAAAGTTAAGGCAAAACAAAAAACTCTAAAATACCCTTCTCTCTTCCCCTTCATTTTGGTACCAAAAAAAAAACAAAGAAAACCTTGTTTCTTCCACACTTCATCTCCGGCTACCTCATCTTTTTCTTTGATTCTTCTTCTACACGTCTTCGAAACAATTTTAGGGAAGCTTCAGTGTTCCTCCCTCCCAACCTTCTATCGTCCCTTCCTTTCCTCATTGTCCCTCCCTCTGTCATTTTTCCCTTTCTTCTTCCTCATATTTTTGGTTCCGCTTTCCCATTCCATCACATCCTCTCATCATCTTAAATCCATACTTTGTGGGTAAGGGTTCTTATTTACTCTCTATTTGATTTGGTTTGATTTTTTTTCTAAAATGATGTTTGTTTTTTGTTTATAAGTTGCTTCACAATGTTAATGGTGAATATGTAATTCTTAAGTTTCATTTTTCATTGGGCTTCTTCTTCGAAAATGAGCGAAATTTTATCCTAAAACTATAGAAAGATGAAGGTAGATAACACTACAAAAAAAAGAACATTTCTTAACATATATTTTTTTGACAAATGATCAATATAGGTCATAGTTTCTTATTTAAATTGACAAGGATGACATATATGCCTTTTGGAAAGCAAACATGACATAATTAAACTCAAGTTTTATTGGTAATAAGTCTACCTTGGCAGATAGATTTAAGTTAAAAAAATTTATTATATACTAAAAGAAAAGGAAAATTTATTATATAAATTTGAAAAGGTTAAATATCGGTTCGGTGAAAAGAAAGACAGTTGATTTTCAGTTTGTTGTTTTGATACAATTCTTTAAGACCTACAACAAACCCAGGAGGAAGTGAAAGCCCATTTGTCTTCTTTTGTCTTTGTATTCCTATTCTTCATCATCCTCATTTTCACCCTCTATCTCCCGACCATAACTTCAACTCTGTTTCCCTCCTTGGAGTAATCCTACATTATCCTGTAACTTCTCAAGATCTAAAACTACCAACACATGGATTCCTTTATAAAACCTTCGTCCTCTAGTCCCCTTCTTCCCTAATTTTACCCAACGTCGCTCCGATTTTCTTCTCACTTTGATCTTCGCTGAGAGAGAGCTAGGGTACTCCCATGAAGTTCGAACTCACGATTCCAGGTCCAAAATGTGAAGAACGCTTACATCGCTGGTTCGATCTACCCTACCAGCATGAGGGCTGTCTACATCGGCCTCCGAAAAATCGTAGTCTTAGTGTTCTTCGAGAGACTTCAGTTGTGATTCCTAAACATGATCTTGTTGTCTATGCATTCCAGAAATTCTTATTCTGTTGGTGACATCTAAATGAGATCTTTAAAAGATCCAAAGAGAGGTAAATTTTGCTACATCAATTGTTTTGTTCATCCGATGCTAATGTGGAAGTCATCGATTTCTTTTGGTTTTCATGAATATATTCTACTATGTTTGTGGGAAATAGGTTTTGTGAAATTAGCATTTTTGTTACTAGAGGGTGTAAAATTGGTGATTTATTGTTGTACAAAAAGAAATAAATTATGTGATTGAACTATAGAGCTTTTGAAGCCAGGGAAACTCATAGGAAATACAAAATATGGATTCAATAACAATGGGGGTGCATACATACTGTGATTAGAAGGTTGCTCATCTTTCTTAACTACCCCATATCTTTTCATGAAAAATCTATTTTCCTTGTGCATGCTTTGATGGATTAATTATATGTTTGCATTTCAAATTTGTGATCTGGTATGTTGATGGGTATGTTGCAGGAAATATGGATTATTGAGTGATTCACAGTGAGTTGAATCAAGTGTTGACATCTGATTTTTCTTATGGTTCTTGCTTTATTCTCCTCAGTTTCAACAACTCTAAAAAAGAATGTTCGAATTGGAGAATTTGCTTTTAGTTTCTAAATTAAAAGCCTGGTTTCAAATAATATTTAACTTTTCCTTGTACTGTAATGCAATTGAGTTTAATGTTTTGGACGAGCATTTGGAGACCTTATTATTAATGTTAAGGATAATTATTTTCTAAAATTAATAATTAAATGAAAATTTTGTTTTAATATAAGGTTTTTGAGGAAATCATGTACCTCCTTGCTTCTCTAGAATATGGATAATTTAAGTGAGAAGTACGAACCCATGGTTGATTGTTATATTCTTAAAAGTTACATCTAACCTGAAAAATGAACCTATATGGTTTGTGAGTCAAGGCAATTGGGTATCGTTTGACTAAGTGATCCATGTCAAAAACAATAATATGCAGTGCATTACATTAAGGGACGGAAATGGGGAAAAAAGGAAGTACAAGAAGAATTTGGGGTTAGTGTCCTAGGCGTATCATAATATTGGGGTTTTCTTTGGTCTCTTAACATGAAAGTATTTTAATGGTTCTATATTTTTTGTGGGCATGTCTTGGTTGTGGGAAGTGAATGTGCTAGCCAGATATGTAGAAAATTTATTTTAAGCTGGTGTCTTCCATATGTATTGTTATTTTAAGGGGGTTAAATGTTTGACTGGGTGTGATTCTGGGAGATGGTGGTGACTACCACTCAAGGACTTGTTGAAACTAGATAATGGGGAGCTTAATCCTATTGGTGATTTGTGAGTGGAGTGCTTTGGGAAATGGGTATTTTGTGAGTGATTCTTCTCTGAAACATCATAACATAACATTTGGTTTTCTCAATCATGAATTTTTTTTGGTTTTCTAGTTCTATTAATTTGGATGGTTACTGGTTAATTTGTATAATAAATCTATTCATGGCAGATTAAAGACTAGCCATTTTATTTTTTTTCATAACAAAGTTAAAAAGCATTCTATTTTATTTTGGTAATAAAGAATATGTAGTATTCTCTGAACAGGTATAAAATTTGTTATACCTTGGAAATATCCTTCTCAGTCATTAAATTTTGATAGAAAACATGGTAAGATTTTACCTTTTATTCTTCGTATTTTTTTTCTATACTTAGTATCCTATGAAAATGGTATTAAATTTTCTTCTTACTGGTCTTTTGCATCTTGATGTGGAGAAATTGATTAGCTTGGTGCTTTATAAACTTACAAACTTGGAAAGGTGCTCATCTGTTAGTATGATTTCCTTATGAATTTTTTTTTCTTTTTTGAAACCTAATTTTATTCTTTGAATGTAGGGTTTTATTTTATTCGTAATGCATTGATTGTGGAGGAACAAGGCCAATGGATAAGAGAGAGCCTAATAAGTTTCCTACGACTTTACAGTAAAACAAATCATAATGCAATATATGGGCCTATATGAGACCTATTCATGGCTACAAAAGAAAGAAAATTTTTGGATACTTTGTCTAATTCTTCCATCACAAACAAGGATACTGAGAGATGGAATTTTCTTGTGGTTGTATCATCAAGAGGAAGCACATGAAAATCAATTTAATACTTTGTTTTGTGTAGAAATTGATGTGGAGTGCCCTTTGGGCTGCAATTTGAATAGTCCAAGGTAATTTCTTGTTCTAACTTCATTTAGTTTCCAATTATTTGTCTGTAGGTAGATAATTTACACGTAGATTAAAGTGGTGCTTCTTATTTAACTGGTCCAACGTTATCTCTAGATTCAAATGTCAAATCCCCTATAAGAGGATAAACACATTACTTTTAGACGCACAACAATAAAAGTTAAGCTTATAGAGACATAATTTTAGTTGGGATCAAAAGATTTCGTTAACTAAAACACATGTCACTAATCAAAGGCTTATCGTTAAATTTTCTAAGGGACTTAGGAATTATGATTATTTGGTCTACCTTTTATTTGTCCTTTGACTGTATTCTAGATGTAATTATCCTATTATCCATCGATTTTTTATTTTTCCAATTTTGATATTTCTTACTAAGCCTAAATGTGGTTCATTCATTGTTATGTTGGGAGTGCCATGCTTGATTTCGGTATAAGCATTTTTGAACCATTGCAAATATCAATCCTCAAGATCCTTCTAAAATTATTTAATGATGAAATCAAGAGAGTTGTTTTGGTAGATTCCTATATCCTACTGAGTCTTAGGAATAATTTAATGAAAACCTATGTTTCGGTCTCTCCTAACCAGAATCTTTATTTTGCCTACCTCAACATGACTATCTGGTTTTTATACTTGAGAATATTAAAATTACCCAATACATAATGTATAGAGACATCAAGCTGCATTTATTACAAAGCAGAAAATGATCTATTGTTCATATCTTATGGGCTCTCAAACAACACTTTTAGGGGATGAAAAGCATAACTTATATTGTTTATTGCATTTTGTTTGCTCAGTTTTTAAATTTGTTGCTTTTGAATGGATGTGTCTTTGTACTTCTAGGATCAAGAGGATATCAGAGGACAAATATACAGTGTCATGTAATGTCAAAATTGTGTTTAATATATACACATATTGATATGCTGCATGTATGCCCTTAATATTTAAATGTATTCACTTACCTTGTATGGATTTTCTTTTTTATATTTTCTTGTTCTTTTTTTTTTTGCAAGAAGTTATAACTTAATTTTTTATGCTGATGAAAGTATTCATCTTTATCAAGTGAGGAAACAGTTGAAAACCTAGTTGACTTTCAAAATATACAAAACCTACATAAAAACTTGAAAGAATAAGTCCAAAACATTCTTAGAATATTCTTGAGAATAGCTGCATTAGTGGGAGACAAAAAGGAAAATGAAGAATGGGACCAAACAATTTGCATGCCTCATTTCCTGATCAATTGCTCTTTTTCTTCTACAATTGCCTTATAAGCCAACCGTGTTCCTTCCTTGATTTTTTTGGGACCAAAATCTATGTGCATGTCAAAGCAAGAAAGTAATTATAAGTAATATTCTCATTATAATATACCAAATATATTCATTAGGCTGAAATACGGATCTCACTCAAAATTCCTTCACTAGTTTAGAAGCAAACATGTCTAAAAAAGAAAATTAATTTTATATAACGTTTTATTGTGTCAATTATTTGTGGTTGCACTAAAATGTGGCTTTGTAACTCAAAATACTCTATTGAGTCCAATGCTTAGTTCAATTTTCTTATTTGGTTGTGATAATTAAGACTTGACTGTGTTGTTATTCTCCTTCGTTCAAATCTATGATTTTTTTTTACTCATCCTATGCTTGCAGATGTATTTATTCATTTCCTCCCAAAGGGTTGTTGGCTATCTAGTTGCAGAACCAATACAAAAATCCTACAAAATTGTTCGTTTTCAGCGAATGGAAGATTTGATGATGTGAGATGAAAGGAAGCAAGTGCAAGTTCAAACAACATTTAGTTAGAGACCATATGTTTTTACAGAGAAGCTATCAAAAGAGCCCCTTCTGTTAATAGTCATAATGTATTGGATAGGACACCCAATGGAGTTGGATACGTATATTTTTGTACACAATACAAAAGTTGAATTTTAGTTTTGATTATGCATGGATTCAATTTAACAACAGGTTCAATTTTGGTGAATAACATTTTGGCTATAGGATGAGTTATTGGCATATTCTATATGCAACCTCATATAAGAACACAATTTCCCTCGTTTATGAACAAATGAATCTTGACATAAAATATTGAGTCAAGCTTGACATGCATTATACACCAACTTAATAAATATTGAATATAATCTTGACATAATAGTAAGTCAATCTTGACATATGTTTAACCTAATCTTAACAAAAGTGGAAGAAACATTAACATATGTCGTATTAATAAGATTCCAATATTAACATAAATAAGCTCAGCCTTAACATATGAATATGTCAATGTAGCTTTTAGCTTTTCTTGACACTGCATAGATGACATATGAACATATGATCTATCTTAACAGATATACCTTATCTTGATGGTGAAAAACTGTCAACAAAGACCTTTTTTCTTGTAGTGTAACATTTAGGGTTATTGAAGCTTCAAATTGGTCACAAGTCATATTTACTACCATTAAAGACAAATCTACTACTATAATATACTATAACTACTATCATAACTTATGTATTTACAACAATATTGAAAATTCCCAAAACTACTACC
Organism: Tetrastigma voinierianum; assembly: GCA_016808115.1. Lineage (NCBI taxonomy): Eukaryota > Viridiplantae > Streptophyta > Magnoliopsida > Vitales > Vitaceae > Tetrastigma > Tetrastigma voinierianum. Next base: position 51,016 of record JAEQBH010008596.1, read on the forward strand.
ATAACATACTAAAATCACTACCATTAATAATATATTAAATCTACTACCATAACTGCTACATCTACCACCATTGTGAACACTTCCATTTTGGACTATAAATGAGTTCACTAAGCAGGTTTTATATATTTTTAGGTGGTTAATCAAAGTTAATGTAGTATAGCATATACTAATTACACAATTTGAAGCACATAAACAATTTGAAGCACGCTAAATCTACACCCAAGGGAAAAGTAGGCTTCCCTTATTTATTTATAGAAATTGGTGCTTTATTTATTTATTTTTTCATTTTTTGTAATTTTAATTTTGATTCTTTTGGGTACTTTTTTTATTGAATCCGCATTTACATTTTGATAAATTTTCAAGAATAAAATTTTCTTAATAACTTAAAAGTTGTTTGGTTGCTGAGAAATTGAGGGGAAAATAAAGGAAAATGAAGTTTGAATATGTTTTATGCTATGAAATGGCGAGTCTCCTAAGGTGAGGCTGGTCTTTAAATTATGACATTCATATGTTTTCTCAGTGCAAAACAAAAATTATTACAAAAGATGCAATAGCTATAATGAATCATTTGGGTTGGAGGAAAGCTGATATAATTGAGCATTCATTATGTGAGTCATTGATTTTTATCTTTCATACCAAGTATACTTTGATTTCTTATAATTTATGTCAAAAATGATGAATTTTGGATTCAGTTTTATTACCTCCAAATGAAGGTGCTTATCGTTAAAAAAATTTAGGCTATTTTCTCTATTTGGTTGTTCAGATTTGAACCTAATTTCTTTGCTCCATGGTGTCTACATTCAATTATGAATATATTCATTTATGAATCCAATTTCATCCAACCAAACACGGTCATAGCTTTTTCCCTAAAAAGGATCCTAATTTAGAATTTCTTTGGTATTATTTATAATATCTAGACTTACAGTATCAACCAAACAAAACAAATGAGCGTTTCTCATGGTATAAAACTTGTTTCTATATGTGGTATAAAATCGAGGGTGAGTCGAAGTTTATTCCTAATGCAGTAATAAAAGACCTTATCTTTCCCCTTACAAGTTGACTACAATCGTGCCTGATAGAGTTTTGCCAGTTGATAGAATGATAATTTTTATCTATTGGCCTCAACAAAGTTACTTTCTCTTCCAATTGAGATGCACGACAAGATGTTGCTAACCTTCATATCATCTTTCTAACCTTCATATCATGCTAAAATATAAAATGCTAGTTCTTGGAAACTTTTATTATTTTGTGATTATATATTTTTTGAACAAATGTTTTAGAGGAACTATTCAAACTGAGAATCTCGCTCAACTTATGTCGATGTTCTTCGGCCTTAATGTTGATGTTGTAATGCAAATTCTAATTCACTTTAAACCCATCTTATGCAGGAATATGCGAAACACATATCATCGTGAGTGATGCATTCCAATCCGGGGCTTTGAAGGTCAAATTAATGCTTGCTAGACACAAAATGACAAAGAGCATAACTTAAATTGATATGCACGGTTCCTTATATCAGTTATTCATATTTGGTAGTGCATGAAGAGAACCGAGAGTAGGAAATGATTCAAAATACATGCCAACTTAATTGAATTTGTGAGATTGTTTGGAAGAAAACTATAAATGGTATGAGGGAGTAATTTTTGGACAAATATGTACATAATATTTAATGTTGTTATCAATGAAGACCTGATTCACTAGTCCAATTGCATACATGTTCTTTAAGCTATGTTGTAATCAAACAAATAGGAAGAAAGTTTGCACCAGAAAAATTGGACATACTATGTTCACTAAGTAGGTTTTATATATTGTTAGGTGGTTAATCAAAGTTAATGTAGTATAACATATATTAAACATACAATTTGAAGCACATAATACATAGTTTACCAAAACTACTACCATATTATACTAATTTTACTATCATAATAGATAGTAAGATAACATTCGGTTGTAACTACCGTCATCCGATAAGTTGTTCGGACAACCACTCTAGACGCACAGTTCGTTTGCTATATCATTCGGTAGTAAGATTTAAAATGACCTCTTTAGATGTAACAATTATTGTCACGCCCTTACCCCCACTTGGGCAAAGAGAGGGGGTGCGACACGGATCGAGATTCCTAAACCTCGTTTTTTCGTATTAACAGGGCCCATTCATATATATACTCTTCATAACAAATACAACTCAGAATACACCACCGTAGTGGTGTTTAAATGTCTCAGAGTATACATAAGCCAGTCCCATTTACTTGTACTTACATAAACTCCACTTATTACAAAAACTTACATTTACATTCCAAAACCAAAAATCAAAACCTTACACGGGTAGACTCCTATTGTCAGTTGGCCAAGTGTATGGAGTGCCTCGAATGTCCTCTTCAAGACTACACCCGATGAAACATTCGCGCTGGGCTTGCAACTGAGCGGAAACAGATAATGTGATATGACCACGTGAAGTGGTTCACAATTACATGATACATATAACATAATGCATATGTTAGAGTTTACGTATAACAGAATTCTATAACAGAGTTTTCATATAACATAATTCTTATACGGAATTTTCATATCTCCCGTAGGAGTTCTATTCAAAAATCTTGTACAGAAGGTACCCGTAGGTACATTACAGAACATAACTGATTTCTTATGTTTTCTTATTGTTCGTTATTAAGATTCTTATCATATAAATGTTTGTCTGTATAGACCAGTAACAATGAATAAGAGGGACACAACATAATAGGTACCCAAAGGTATTGTACAGTACTGAACAGAGACGTGCCTGCCCAAGTAATAGAGGTGTCATAGCATAATGCAGGAGTGCCGTCGCACTGAACAGAGATGTGCATGCCCACGTAACAGAAATGTCGTAGCACTAGCACGAGTGCCATCTCATTGAACAGAGACGTGTCTGGCCACGTAACAAAGGTGTCATAGCACAATGCAAGAGTGTCGTCACACTAATCAGACGTGCCTATTCATTCACTATATGATCTCCGAAGGCATACAATTATATGTGTTACCAAGTTTGTTATATCATTCTTAATCCCACTAGCAAATAAGGGGCGAGAACAATGTCTGCCCAACGACAGGATCGCAGAGGTGAAGCGTAACTTTTATACTTACATGGACCCTTTCATTCACTTATTAAGATCCTCATTAATCCAATGGATGATTGCTAGAACTAATAAAAGAGAGAAACCAAAACAAGATGTGCAAGTATGCCTAGGTGAAGCACTGCTACACCTAGGCGGATTAGAAAGTTCGGAATTCTGGCCTCGGGCTAAGCGAACCGACCTTTGCCTAGGCGAACCGACCTTCGCCTAGGTGAAAGGGTATCGGGCTTGTACAGAAATGGCCAGTTTTAGCCATTTTCACCGAAAATTTCTTTCTAAACCAAAACCAACTCAAACAAACCTCAAAATAAACCACAAAACTCATCTTATACCAACTAACAACATTTCTAATAGGATCGTTCCTACACAACTTAGACAAAGAGAGATTTATGGTAGTTCCATACAAGTAATCCATACATATAGGTTTCATACCTTGATTTCTTTTCTACTTCTTTCCCTTCCCTTTGCTTGAACAATTGGAAACCTAAAATGGCTTCTTCTCTTCAAATCGTAGCCTTAGCTCCCAAAGCTAACAAAAATCAACATGAGAATTTGTCTCATTCCAAGACAAATTTGGTCTTATCCCCTAATTTAGCTTAAGGCCATGTTTGGCTTATCACTTTTTTGGCTTAATTTCTCCTTTTGCATTCTAGTCCTTCTATTTCATTCCATTTACACATCAACTTATCCAAAATCTATAATAGTTGTGGACCTGCATTTTTCACGTGCATTCCCACTCGATGGCGAGACTTGCTTTTTATTGTGAAAGAAAAAGGAAAAAAATCTTAAAAATAAAAATGGTTTTTGGAGTCGCCACTTATTTTTGTTATTTTTTTTAAAGGGAAAACAAAATAAGAAACAAAACCCTAGTGTGACTTCTTATTTAGAAAAGACTTGGTCCAAAAAACCAAGTCCGACCAAAGGTCGTGTTACATATCGTGAAGGTATGGTACTAAGTCAGAGTGCACCGCTCTAAGCCTCGTATAAAACGGTCTCTACTAAACAAGTTTAGGAACTGACAATCAATCACTCACTCATATATACCAAATAAATCATGTATGACTAATAAAGAGAAAAATTAAAGAGAAGAAATGTGTACCTTGGCGGCAAATCGAGAGCGCTATCAATAAAAAATCATGTTAGTTTGGCACAACAATATAGAATATTCACATTCAATTAAACAAATGGTTATAGATCAGAAGTCGAATTATTTGTTAAAATGATACATGAGATGTCGGGCCCCACTTGAGCCTATTTATATGTTACACAAATTAACTCCACAAGATTCAATTTTATAGGAACTATAGAATTAATCATGTGTTTGAAATTTTTGAAAACTGATTTGAAATGGAAGTTTTGAAAATTGAAAGTTTGAAATTTTGGAAATTGAGAATTTTTGAAATGAATTTGAAGTTTGGGAATTTTGAATTGGGATTTTGGAAATTGAATTTTTAAATTAAGAACTTGAATTTTATAAATTTGAAATTTGGAATTTAGAAATTAGAAATTAGAAATTGAGATACTTGAATTTTTAAATTATGAAATTTTGAATTTTGGGATTGCGAAATTGTAAATTTGAAATTAGAAACTTTAAACTTTGAAATTGGAAATTAGGAGACTTCGTATTTTTAGATTATGAAACTTAAATTTTTGAAATTGAGAATTTTGTAAATTGGAAAAAAAAATGAAAACTGGGAAAAAAATGAAATTGAGAATTAAGGGAATTGAATTTTAGAGTTGAAAAATTGAATTTTAGAAGATGAGAAAATATGAATTTGAAATTTTGAAAATTGGATATTTAAATTGAAAAAAAAATAAGAAATGAAAATTTAGTACTTGAATTTTTGGAAGACTTGAATTTTAAGATTAAATTGAAAAAAAATGAATTTTAGAAAATGAGAAATTGAATAAATTAAGGGTAGAAATTTGACGGACTAAAGAGCCGATCAGAATACGTGGCTAAAGGCTTGGTCGAATGACCTAAAGGGTCGGCAAACTAACCTAAGAAGTTGGGCCTAGATGGGTTAAACCTAATGGGTTGGGTCTAAGTAAATGAGTTGTAATAGATTGGGTGAGATGCCCCAAAACCCAGGGGTCCATATACTTAGATACCATGTTGTGACACTCCAAAATCCAAGGGTCCAGTTGACAACTTATCAACCCGCGGAATATTCATGATCGCCTTTCTGTATATTTTTCTTACAAATATACAAAGTCTTATAATATTTTACAAGAGTTTGATGTACAACTCTTTTACATGCCAAAATATATTAAAACTAGATTGTTATAATATATTTTATAAAAATACTTCTCAAGGCCACGACCCGGTCTTCTTCGTACTTCCAACCTCAAAGGAGCGCCGTCTTCTCGTGAACCTGACAGGGTGGTCCCATGACGGGGTGATCAAAGCCTAGTAGATATATCTCTTACCAAGGCTACTCCCCACCTAAGTGCAACATGTAATGCTAATACATACAATCACATGCATTCAAGTACCTATTCTCTGCTGTACCTGAATGTCTACATGTTATGAATGCAGTATGCCCCTCATGACTCAAATCTTGAGTCCTCACTGACTCCCTCAGACCTGCATATGTCAAGTGTGAAAAACCGTCAAGGGCGTCCTGCCCCTGACCCTTTTTCCAAAATAAAAGCTTTTTGTTTTTTACCTAGACACATTGATACCCCCAATGCCTACTTATTTTACCAAGTAATCGTGAGTTGCGCATTTTGTGGGCTGGGCTGCATTTTCGTGTTCTCACCGCTAGGACGCCGTGACGCTATGTACAACATTTTTTACGGGCTTTCACCGATGGTTTCATGTCTAAACCATATACCATGTCTTTCACTTGAGGGGGTGTCTATCCCTACTTGCTTCACCCATTTACACACGCACTTTTCATGTCATGCAATCGTGAGCCTCAATTTGGACGTTGTCCCATTTTATTGAGCTCACCATCGAACACCAAACACAGTATTGATTAACCATGTCCTCACAACATACATTGAACACCAAACATAGTGTTGATTTACCATATTGTCGAACACTAAACACAGTGTCGACCCCAACCATGCACTCACACCCAACTCGACGTGATGTCCCGTGCATAAAAGAAATGCAAATGTCATTGCATGTCATTTCATGCCTACATGTACGCTACGTGTCACATGCAACATATCTATTACACTACATGCCGTTGTCATGATAAATTCATATTTAACACATATAATTATTTCCATTTTTGCTCATTGTTATACTTCACACATTCGCTTTGTTATTCAATTTACAACAATAACACATTAGCCATTCCCGCCATGATTGGCCTCGGGAAATAACTGACTTAGTCCGTAAAGTCCACTTTTGTAAATGTACCACAAGACATCTAATACGCACCCTCGTCGGGCCATGGTGTTTCAAGCATTTCAGATCCAAACCGGTTCTGAAAACAAAAGTTCTGGAAACCAGAACGGACCATTCCTCAATTGTCCATGACCCAACCCAATGTTCAAACCACGCTTTGGCTGAGCACTTCATCTTATTAAATTCTAGACTCAACAAGATTTCCGTAGAGTCTAAGAACGTGTGAATTGGAGTTCGGATGAGAAAGTTATGACCGTCAAAAGTTGTTGTGGCCGATTCGCAAGGGTGTGCAGAAATTTAGGCACACCCCAGTTTGCCATTCTACTAGGGATTTTGCCGTCCTGGAACACAGTGTTCGGTCTTAGACGTCTTGAAACCCCGTGAAACTGGTCTTTGACCATCACACAATAACAATAAAAAACCACACACATCTTAAATTTGCCTTGAAATGGGGCGAAACCGTTAGGCCATTACGTGGCCCTAAGCGTAAAATAACTCGAGTAGGGAGAAACCCACCTCAGCAGCTTCCTGTCCCACTGCCTGGCTTCTGCCACGCGCAATGGCTGGGTTCCGCCTTCCTTTTCTTTCTTTTTATTTTACTTAAGGTTTAGTTTGCTCTCAGTTCTATAGATTTCCCTCTCTGGCCTTCTCCTTCTTTGATCACTCACCTCCTCTCTCACTTTTGTTTCATTTTCTCCTCTTTCTCTATCTCCCTTTCTTCTATTATATATATATAGGTAGAGAGAGGTGATATGGATATATATATGTATATATATATATTATTTATTATTATTATCATTATTATCATTATTTGTTTGAACCATGTGTATGTCCTCTCTCCAATCATGTTCTATTTTGTAATTTTTTCAAAACGGAAATCTCATGCCTTCTAATTCAATCATGGTGTTTGAGTTTACATTATCTCCCATGAAATCCAAGTCATTATCCGAGATCTAGAAAAATCATGTTTTTCCTCCAGACTATTCTCGCAAATTATCGCTTTTTTGCTATTTTTCAAAAATTTAAATTTAAAATTTTCACCCGTTTTATATCGGGGCCTAAGTAAATCGAGTTTAAAACTAATCACAGGCTTAAGTATGTCGGGCCTAGATTAATGAACTTGAAATATTGGGTTGGGCCTAATTATGTCGCCTAAATTAACGAAATAATTAATCGGTCAGCTTCACTTGATGGGCCTAAACGGCGCCCACATGCGCCCAGACCACCGCTTAAACAAATTGTCGGGGCCAATTGACGCATAGATTACCTAATTTAAACTACCCATTGGGCTTTGATGGACCTAGACTAATGAACTTAAACTAATGGGTTGGGCATGTAATTAAATTTGAATAAAACCAACGCCAGTTCTAATTCTGGCGGGCCTAATTAACGGCTTAAACCCATAAGTCGCGCCTAATTACGCGACTCTGCACTAAATTTGTACCTTAAACCACCCGTTTGTTCTTTTAATTTGTCGTATTTTTTAGATTAATGAGCTTAAACTAATGGGTTAGACCTAATTATGTTGGGCCTAGACTAATGAGCTTAAACTAATGATTTGGGCCTAACTTAAATATTTAATAATTTAACCCTAATTCAAAATAAAATTACAACATTCAATCATACTAAATTAAATAAAAATTATGTCAATTAACAATTCCAAAAGTGATAACTTTAGGGCGAATTTAATATTATAAAATTTAATTTTCTATTATTCAAGATCACTTACATATTAAAATCTAAACTACATCTAAAAAAAAAAAAAAAAACTTCTAATTTAATATTTGACAACCTAAAGTCTGTACAAATTTTTCAAGTTAACTATTAACAAAAAAATATATAATTACACATAAATAACACAAAATGAACCTAAATACAATAAAGTAAGAGAAAAATGCAAGATTCAAGCTAATTACATAAATTTCACCAACAATAATTGATCATATCAATATAAATAAATATCATAATATCCTATAAAAGAAAAATCCATTCCCACAAATATATACATATGTGAATTTTATATTAAAGAAAATGTGTTAAGAGTGTTGACAACATGAGAAGAAAAAAATAAAAAAATATGTATGAGTATTTTACTCAGGATGTTTGTTTGAATTTTCTTCTTTTAAAAGTAAAAATTGGTGAGAGAAAAAAAAAAGAAGAAAGATGAGAATGGGGAGAATAAGAAAACTAGAGGAAGAGGAGCAGGGAAAAGAAGATGAAGAAGAGAGGAAGCTTCTGAGGAGAGAAAAAATTCAAAAAAGGGGGAAGTAAAGGGGGAGAGTAATAGTGAAAAGGAGAGATAAGAGAAGAGGGAGAGCCCGGAGAAGAAGGAGAGGAAGGAGAGAAGAAGAAGCAAACCGATTGGGGGAGGGGGAAGAGAGAGGGGGGGTAGTTGGGTAGGGTATGGTCATAGGGACGGAAAGAGAGTAAATGTGAGTAGTGGGAATGAGGGATTGAAAAAGAAAAGAAAAATAAAATAAAAACAAAATCAAAAAGTAAAATTTAATAATAATAATAAAAATAATGTGTGAGTAAATTTTAGGGTTTACAAATATGGCCATCTTCGATAAAGTTCATGAGTGTAGCGAATGTGAATAGTGGAATTCAGTGAAAGTATGAAAAGTGAGTGAAACGAGATGAACTCTATCAAATAATAAAGGAAACCCCTAAAAGTGTCCACAAAGAACACCAACTCTCTCAAACTCAAGCAGCTAAAATGAGTTCTAAAAAAACATCAAAAGCAAACAACAAAAGGACAAAACAACATGGAGGCTAGTAAAGTCATGACATAGATTAAAGTTCTCTCTAAGAAGGTCCTCTCAAAGGTGAAACCTATCTCAAAACCTGAAACAAGCGAAAATCGATCGACCCATAAGTGATAGAATGGTCATGTGTACCGTATAGCGATCAACACCAGCCATGGAGAAACTCACGAGCTAGCGAGGGGAGAGTATGACAACCAAAATAAACCATGTGATCAAAGTATGCAATGATAACAACCATGAATACTAGTAGCGATATCTTTAATAAAGATGAAGTCAAGAGCCTAAACTATGGTGAAGGCATCCAAATGTTTGTCCTGAAACGAAGAAACACAAAGGCAAAGCATAAACGTCTTTATTAGAGATGTAGAAGGTAGAGGCGAAGTTTGAATGCTTGATATGGTGAAGGCATCCAAATGTTTGTCCTGAAACGAAGAAACACAAAGGCAAAGCATAAACATCTTTATTCAAGATGTAGAAGGTAGAGGCAAAGTTTGAATGCTTGATATGTAGAAGACGAAGTCTGAAAGTCTAACTGTTGTGCTAGCAAATGTGATACAGATGAAGTCTGAACATCTAATTCATATGAAGGCGAAGTTTGAACTCCTGATCTGTAGAAGTTTGAATGTCTTAACTGCAGTGCTAGCACATGTGATGTAAATGAAGTCTAAACATCTAATCCATATGAAGGCGAAGTCTGAATGTCGAATATGCCGAAGTCGAAGTCTGAACGTCTAAACTGTGGTGCTAGAAAATGTGATATGGACGAAGTCTGAACATCTGATCCATATGAAGGCGAAGTCTGAACGCCTAATATGCAGAAGACGAAGTCTGAACGTTTGAACTGCAATGCTAGCAAATGTGATACAGATGAAGTCTGAACATCCGGATCCATAGCGAAGGCGGTCCGAACACCCGAGGCGCGTAAGATGAAGTCTCGAACGCTTAACCGCAGTTGCTAGCAAATGTGATAACTGATGAAGTCTCGAATATCCGATCCATATGAAGGAGAAGTCCAACGCCCGATATGCGTAGACGGTCCAACGCTCAACTCGTAGTTAAAGTAAATGTGATAATTGGACAGTTTGAAATATCCATCCATATGAAGGCAAAGTCTGAATGCCCGATCTGCAGAAGACGAAGTCTGAACGTCTGATTTGCAATGCTAGCAAATGTGATGCAGATGAAGTCCGAACATCTGATCCATATGAAGGCAAAGTCCACCGCTCGATTCGCGTAAGACGGTCCAAATTCTCGACCGAAGGTAGTAAAGTGGTTAGAAGGGTATGCCCTAGTATGACATCCAATAAAAACATGATGAAGTCCAAAAATGTCATAACAATGGCTCATATCCTCGATAAGAACTGTCTGGACTAACCGACCACCTCTAAATGATCCCAAAAGATAAGGGATATGCCTCAGTGTGGCATCTATCAAAACATGATGAAATCCCAAAAAATGTCATAACAAGACTCATCCTCTCGATAATGATTGTATGCAAAAACAAACAAATTCCTGATGATCTTGGCGGATAAGGGATATGCCCAAGTATGACATGTATGCCATTTAATAGAGATGTGATGAAACCCCCAAATATCAAAATATGGCTCGACATCTCAACAAGAATTTGTCTACACAAACAAACAAATCCAGATGATCCTGACAGATAGGGGGTATGCCCTAGTATGGCATGTCGAGGAATCAGTTTAAATCCCTGCATCCCCCAATAACAAAAGGCAACATCAGGTCATCCAGAACCGCAACTAGAAATGGATCCAAACGCTAGTAAGGCATCTCCTAGAAAAAGCCTCACAATAATGTCCAGATATTCACCAAGTCTCAAATACCTATCAAAGTAGATGCTGTCAAAGAAAACATTAAATCCCATGGTCTTAGGGTGGTCTTACGACACGGACCGTAATGTAGGTTTAGGGTGATAAGGTAAAAGAAATGAAGGGAAACTAGGCTCAAACACCCAATGATCAACCCCATGCCCTCGTGTGTGGAATAACACATGCATAAGAAGTCTCATGAGCCATGGACACAAGAACATCCAATGGAAGAATCTGTATACACAAACAAACAAATCCAGATGATCCTGACATATAAGGGGTATGCCCCAATATGGCATGTCGAGGAATCAGTCTAAATCCCTACATCCCCCAATAACAAAAGGCAACATCGGGTCATCCAGAACCGCAACTAGAAATGGATCCAAACGCTAGTAAGGCATCTCATAGAAAAAGCTTCACAATAATGTCCAGATATCGACCAAGTCTCAAATACCTATCAAAGTAGATGCTATCAAAGAAAACATTAAATCCCATGGTCTCAGGGTGGTCTTACGACACGGACCGTAATGTAGGCTTAGGGTGATAAGGTAAAAGAAATGAAGGGAAACTAGGCTCAAACACCCAATGATCAACCCCATGCCCTCGTGTGTGGAATGACACATGCATAAGAAGTCTCATGAGCCATGGACACAAGAACATCCAATGGAAGTGCTAATAATAATGATGTGATGCAAAAAGTGTAACATGTGGTGGGATATGTAACACCCCGAAATATACCTTAGTCGTTTTCAACGTGTTTAGGGTATTTTATAGGTATAAATTGAATTTTTCGTAATTTAAATTCAAAATGTGAAAACCGGAAAACCTGGGACTCAGACAAGGTATAAGGGTAAAAGTGGAATTTGTCAAATGAATAATAAAAGTCATAAGATAATAAGTTTATATGTCTAAGTGCAAATATTGGAAGTTGTGGTGCAAAAAGAAAGGAATTTGAGGACCAAAGTGCAATAAAAGAAAACTTAAGTCAAATTAATGCATTTTTTATGGCCAAACATGGCCTTAACTTCAAAATGAGGATAAGACCAAATTGGTCTCTCATTTTGGGGGAGAAAAACGTGAAGAAGAAGAGAGGAGAAGAGAAGAAGAAGAGAAGAAGAAGAGGGAGAAGAGAAGAAAGGTATGAATTTGTGACTTTAAGTATGGAAACTAGTTTTGTATGGAAACTTTGAGTATTGAATGCTATGTTTTTGTATGGTACTTGTATGGAAGTGTTTGTATGGATATTAGTGGTTCCATTTCTAGGGTTTTAGTTAGGAATTCATCATAACCCTAGATTTCTTCAAAGTTGGGTTGGAAAAACCCTAGTTGTATAAGATGAGTATGGATTATTGGTTTATGGTATATGGATACATGTTTGGGTGTTAGGAGGTTAACCTAACTTCCAAGTAATTGAGTTTGGGTTTGGAAAAACCCTAATTAATCTCCATGTTTGGTTTTGGTGAGGTTAGAACCCATTTGAGAGTTGTTTTCAGTGATACTCTTGGATTATTTGAGGGTTTTGGGTTGGATTTCTGGTAAGAGGAACTAAAACAGAACAATCTAGGCATTTTCGAGGTCCTACGCCGCTGGCTGCAGGAACCCTCAGCCAGCCGAAGGCCCATGCCACGCGTGGCTGATCTGAGCCTGGATTGCTTCCGGCCCAGTCAAGGCAGAGGAGCCGCCGCAACAGAACACTATTCACAGCATGGAAATACTGTGTTTTGTTCTCGTTTGTTATTCGTTGTTTCAAGACTTGTCTATTAGACTTAATGAGGACCCTATAAGTGTATGGTGCGGTCCATTCATGTTCAGAAGGTAATTTAATTATACTGCACTACAAAATTTCGGCGGCGAGGTAGTTCAATGTTGGCAAACGTAATGCCCCTATGATAAGATAATAGGTCTCCTAAATTACACATTATAGGACTCCGCCTAAGACCAAATATCGAATGACATGGCACTTCGTTACGCGGCACACCGATCAGTGCTTCGGGCACTCTTGCTACACACACTTATGTTATATGGGCGCACGCATCTCTCGACCAATGCTTCTAAGACTTCGCAAGGCTACTCGACACTTCCTGCTACATCGGGCAGCACGTCTCTAAATAATGCTTCCTAAGACTCTACTAAATGGGATACGACACTTCGTTATCGGGCGGCACGTCTCCTCGGGTCGCGCTTCAATACTCCCGCTACCGCTACGACACTCGCTAATGCAAGTGTGCACATCTTTGATCAAGCCACACTTCGCCAGGTTATGGCACTCCTAAGACTATACCGCACCTTTTGGGTACCTTATCAGGCCGCGGTCCTACTCATTCTTTATGACTAGTCTAAGTAATCAAACAGCTTAAGAAGGATAAAGTCCTCTCTAATAACGAATAAGGTTAAAGTATACCCGTAGTACCTACGCAGTACTCTCGTGATAAGCATAGCTCAGAAGACTCACTTCGTACCCTCAAGATAAGTATAAGCTCAGAAGTACAAGTATAAACTCCGTAACTCCTACTGAGATATGAACAAGCATGTCTCGCTTATAAGTACAAGTACGTGTATAAGCTATGAATTCATGAAATTCATGAATAATTATGATATATGCTATTATTGTATATCACATTATTTTTACCTTAATAACTACTTGTAAAGAGTATCAATGCATGTGTACATGTATAAGTCATATATGTTCCCATAAAGTGTACAAAGAAAACACCCCAGCAAGGGACACAATCCGTATACGTATTGTAAAGGAGGGCGTCCGCGATCTTCCAGCACTCTTGGGCTAGCACAACTGGTAAGGGTGTTGTGATCCGCAGGTAGGTTTTGTGCTCTAATTATGTAAATGTAAATGTAAATGTACAGTTTTTGTATATGTATATGTAAATGAGACTCAAGACTGTATGTAGTGACACTGTAAACACCACTACGGTGGTAGTCTTATTTTCTATCTTTGTATATGATATATTGATTCAGTTATAAGACTTGGGCCCACCAATGTTTGGAAAAAAAAACAAGAGTCACAGTATGGTCTCGCGACCCCTTCGTTTACCGCTGGCGAGGAATTCGGGGGCATGAGGATAAGGTAAGAGGAAAATGATGTAGGGTGAAACATCAGAAACTTCACATCGACAAACATATGTAAGGGGTGATAAATGTAACGAAAAGAAATATATGAGAGTATGAAGTCAAGAAGATAAATAATAGTAAAGGAAAAAGCACATTATTGATACCTTGATAAAATCTACACCGTCACTACATAGGGAGAGAAGACATGCCTTCTAGAGCAAATGGGATGATGAATCATGACAGCGACTCTCGAAGCCCTTGGGAAGGGTGGTCATCTCACATACCACTAATAAGTCAAAGTAAGCACATGATCTTTGGGATCTCGGGAGGCTCTCTGTCTGCAGTTCCCGCCAGTAATACTTTTACACTTAAAACAATGATCCTCATAAATCCATATATGTACTTGCACTCAATGAATACGTCACGAATACATACACATGCATTTATTTTAATTTTTTTCCTTTTTTTTTTTTTGCTCGTAGGCCGAATAAAACAATGAGAGACAAACCAATATGGTAATAAAGCGAACACTTTTCTCTCCAAGCGAGAGGTCTGATATAAAACACAACTCCATACCAAATGACATATAGCGCCAGCTGCAAAAGTCTACGAATAAATGATGGAATGAGTGAAGGGATGACACGACAATTCCCGTGCGGTAAAATGAATAGATCCCTGTCTAAGTGAAGAATGGGATAAAGAGCAAGAAGTAGGATAAAGTGGTGAAAGCATAGAAACTATGAAATGGAGCGGATACAATGAAGTGAATGTGGTAAGGCAGTGTAAGAATATGTCAATGTGTCCATAACTCAGTCTAAACTAAGGCATCCACGAGAGAATTTTATCCCCAGTATATGAAAGACGAGGGCTATACTAAGAGAAAAATAAGCGGGAGTCAGGTGTGTGGGCTCAATACTGTTTCAACCTTGATATAATAAGCGAGTAACAAGTATTAAGGTATATGGCTAGCAAAATGATGGCCACCATCCTATACATGGTCCGAATGCTTACACCCCAGTTAATCCGTTGGTTCTTACGAGGTGAACTCCATCAAGTCCATCAACCATACGACTCCTCTAGGGTTAACTCTCTAATAATGTAGTCTAAACTCTAGTTGAGTCCTAAACTCTCTAGGGTTGGTGACTAATCATACGAGGACTCTCGAACTAAATAAGCCGTTGGCAGTGAATTTAGGCTTGACCTAGCTTTTTGAAAGCGCGAGCCATCTTCCCCTTTGTGGTAGCTTCGGATATGGTCGAGTAGCTCTCAAATCTCCTCTCTCATCCCCAATAATAGGTTAGGTGATCAAGCCAGTGACTAAACCCTCGCCTACGAAATGCGCTGCTCCTGGGGTTCTCTCCAAGGATCCCATATCTATCTTAACGAGGTGGCCTCCATGCCATAAACTGAGAGTAAGATTAATGATACGTATGAAGTGCGAGGAGGTGTGATATGCCCATAATCGCGAAGGAAGCTGGGACAGTCTCGAGATGTCTTAATCACCTTGCATAAGTCGCAATATTCTTGTTCGCGACCTATGCCCCATTTGTCTCACGACCCTATACATGACATGATCTACCTATGATCTTGGATACGTATCTACGTAATAGAGTGTCAACCTCACCTGAAATGCACTATATATCAGGTGGACTCAGCTCTCTTCAGAACCCCACATTATCTGAGATAATGCTTGCGATCACGATAAAAGGTAGCCTTGACTTTAGATTTAAATGAAGTGGCCCTACCCACTTAAGGCGAAATAATAAATAGCATTACCAATAATATTGAACTCATGACCACCCTATAGAAGACTTTGGCGAAATCTTCCTAATAATATCTATACCCCAAAGTAGCAAAGCGAGGTGAGGTTAATCGTACAACTCGATAATTGGAGCAGTGTATGAGATAAAATGCATTGACAGCCTCTGTCTGTCTCTGACGACAACAATCATCTCCGTAGTCGACCAAATAGGCTGGATGCCTCCTCTCTTCACGAATATGTGTCCTCCTATGTGGGGCCAACTCGGCATGGACCTCTCTCATTGCCCGATCAACTGAATCTCGATCTAAACATAACAATATATATACCATCAGCTATTTACATCTATATAGTGTCTCCATGTATCCGCAAGTAATATTGTATCTTAAAACTCTCTTATTCTCTGGCAGATCCACGACCTTAGGGTATGTGCCACTCTAAGCCCGATAAATATCATGGCTTAATGTGATAAGGCGGACCATCGTTAAACTCGACTCAACAATTAAGAAACAATAAGTAGGAACACTTCCCGATCTCTTCCCGGTAGCGAGGCGAACTACCATACCTTCGAGGTAATCATAGAAGCCTTGAAAGTAGCGGAGCATTAGCGGCTGATTTTGCACTCTATGATAGTGTGAGTGTAGAAATAAGTCGTCAAATCTCCCTACTAGTAACTATAAATAAGCATGATATGGCTCAAACTACATCTTTAGTCTTCAATCACCTGGATTTGTCTAATCATTAGATTAGAAATCACTTAGAATATCTCCCGTCCCTTCTAATCCCAGGCTGAAGTGCGATCTAACCCGAGGGGACCACGCTACCTCATACTCAACAATGTTGTTTGTGGCCGGATAACGATCCGCAAAGGCCAAACGAACTGATCTCAAGATATGATCACCATGCGGAGAATCTTCGATAGAACATATCGAAAATAAAGGTTTAGGCTGCACCATGCGAATAAATCATGACGGAACCAAACTAGTCACTATCTCCTCGTCCAGGAAAAATCATCATCAATCACTACATTGTGTCGATGCCGGAAGTGAGGCTAAGTGATCTGCGCACTCCCTTTTATAGACTTGAGTGACATGCGAATATATGTCGAACTCCTATCAAAGAAATTACAAGCCATCTCTCACGTTATGCGGTAAATTAGTGATACATCAAATAGATATCTCAATGGATTAAGCGAGAAACAAGCTACATGGAATACTGCGTGCATGTAATATTAATCCAGTGGCCCCCAAACGAGAAATAGCGAGCGCTCAGTATAATGTACCTGGTCTCATGCTCCGACATCCTCTTATAATTAATAGATAACTCGTTCCCTGTAGGAATCATCAGTGGGCTAGCATGTGCACTACTGGCCGATATTTGGCTTAGAAAAAATAATATAACAAGAGGTGTCAGGGCATGGGAGGTATGCCAAAATAGGAGGAAAGCAAATGCTTTCTGTCAAGCTCAAGTACTGCTAACATTGATCATCCTAAATAGGCTATTTCTTCTACCAAGGAGAATTAGGAAGATAGGCTCCGCAGTATCTTGATCTAACGATAAACACACTAATATATTGCAACCTACCCGAAAAACCGGATCTAGTCGGTCTGTGGTGGGAAAGCATGTCAAAGTTAGCGCCCCGTCTTACTCAAGATGCGCCTCATCTGTCGATAATCATGGCCAGGCTTCCCGAGAGAGAAGTCACTCGAAAATTACTTCTTGGGAGATTGATCTCTCAATCTAAGCATTTGATCCTCTGGAAGAAGCACTCTAGAGCGCCTAGTGATCGCTATCACGGGCGCTACCACAATCATATCATCCACATATAGACCTCAACATCCTCCCGTGCATCATGTCGAAACAATGCTATGACCCGAATGCTCTCTCTCGATGAGTAACCTTGCACGAGTTCTGTGACCCCAAACGACAGTATGACTCCATAACAGTAGGTTCTCCACTCAGTGATAAAAGATGTCTTCTCCCTATTCTCGGGAGCCATCATAATTTGATTATAACAAGAGAATCCATCCATAAAAGACAACATTGCATGCCTGCGATGCCATCGAGCGACATGTTAATATTATATGGGAGAGGAAAAAATCGTCCTTGGGGTAGCCTTGTTGAGATTTCTAAAAGTCCACACAAACTCTAACCTTGTCCCTTTTGGGAACATGGGCGAGCATTAGCTAACCTCGGGATACTAAACCACCACTGATATGAAACCCGACACTAAGTTGTTTTTTGAATCTCCTCCTTCCTTCTGAAATTAGGGGGATTGTAATTCATATAACCGATTTTGTAACAGATCTGCATGTGGCATAAGAAAAATTTGTAGATGAATCTTGAACTATAGAAGGGTGGAGGCACGGACATGTCCTCATATGACCATGCAAAAACATCCAAGTATGTGATTTGAGTAATCGAGCAAACTATCCACTCTAAATGCAGTAGACAAAGTGGTCAGATCCTCTCGACTCTACAGGTTGGTCGCTATACCGAGGTCTTGTCGAGGTCATGAGGAGGTGACCTTGCTAAACATCGATGAAGCTATATGATCGAGTGGACGGTGGCTTGTTATCAAAATCAAGCTACAAAGGCTCATCATCAATATCATGAATCTGCGATGTGGGTGAATAAGGTGCACATGCATGATATCATCGAATAAAGGAACGGTGAATATCGAAATATACCGAATCCATAGATGAAAAGGCAGAGTATCCTTCGGGCGATGAGACAAATCCCGACAAAACATCAAAAGAAATGTGGGTGGCCCATAGAACTAGACTCTCCATAACAACATCTCCTGGGATACCCATGGGAGATCTTACGATATCCCAATAACCATGTCTGTAATGCATCATGTCATCGGGCAGGAGGGTATCCTCGTCACATCTCTGGCTTAAACACCACACGAAAATAACTAAGTGCGAGAATGCAGCTCGGAAGACTAATAACCATCCGGAGTAGCTCCTCAACATAATCATAAGACGACATAACCCCATCAATACCCCCATAATCAGCTATCTCATTCGGAAAACGCAGTGAGCACGCTGGGGCGCACGAGAGGGGAGGAGGAGGCGTCGAGGCGCAGTAGAAGTGTCAAGAGCCCCATCACGCAATTGAAGCTACTTATGAAAAGGCTGATGCGAAACTCGGACTTATCTTTGGATATCGGTAGGCGATCATCAATCGATGATCCATCGGGATGACAATAAAGCTCTAAAGCCCTCGAAAATAATCGATTAACCTCGAAGCTGCAGGGCGAAGAGATAGTCAAATGGAATGTGATGGAGTTGACCTTTCTGGCACAGTTATTTTTAGCCATCTAAAATCTTGCCTCTGGTACAAATCCCAAATAAATGGTGGGTGTGGTCTATGACCACCATGCGGAGATGGCATCGCCTTAAACAGGCATGCTCTGACCATGCTCCTTATCATGTCCAAAATAGCCCAGAAATTGCTATCTTTGATCAAATGACATGAGTCTTGAATCTCGACAGAACTCTCCACTTTGCTCCACCGGTGTACCTCATCAAAAGCTACGAATCTATCATAGAAAATCATCACCCCCATGGCTAATCTCAATCTTGGCTCGGAAGTCAATGTGCTGCTTTGCTTTATAGATGAAATAGTCACTCGACCATCGCATGAATGAACTTCTGCCTTCAAATGAAAGGAAGATAGGATAACGCTAGCACTATGAATCCATGGGCGGCCCAAGAGTAGGTTAAAGATTACATGGATCCTCGAAACCTGAAACATAACCTAAAAAACGATTGACCTAATCATTAGCTCGAGAGTCAGGTACCCCACGTCCTCTACTAATCTTTGTCGCTAAGCTCTCAGCGTCTATGCTTGCAGTAATTTAAATCTACGTGGGCCCATACCTAGAGCAATAACAGTAGCAAGTGGACATACATTTAAGAGCGGATCCATTGTTTAAGAGGACAAAAATGGAGAACGATGACCCTAAACAACCAATTGATATATGCAAAGGAATTCGAATGTGTGAGTGCAGATTCTCCGAAGAGGTAAAGTCATCCTGAGAAAATGAAATGCAATTGGCTCTGCAGGCTAGGCGTGAGCATATGTCGAGCCTTTTAGCGATGTGGTCGTGTCGATACGATCCTGGCTCAGAGCCCTAATCAAATTCTCTCCATGGGTGTTAGAGGAAGCTAACAAACTCCAAATAGAGATACGAGCATGTGTACTCTATAGCTACTTGAGGATCTTATCATCCTCTCTCGTTGTCTTGTCTGATTATCCAGGATCTATGAAATTTGAGATGGAGGCGGAGGCAGCGACTCAAACGATCTACCTCCTTTATTAACATACTGAATCTTTGGCAATTGTATCAATGAATCT
Organism: Tetrastigma voinierianum; assembly: GCA_016808115.1. NCBI lineage: Eukaryota > Viridiplantae > Streptophyta > Magnoliopsida > Vitales > Vitaceae > Tetrastigma > Tetrastigma voinierianum. The sequence continues at coordinate 71,274 of JAEQBH010008596.1, forward strand.
TTGGTGTATCCAATTGTCCCTTAGTGTGATCGAGAATAAAAGTCGAACACTATATGAGCAAAATCTTTGCTTTCGATGCGGGGATCAAACGAGTAATGCCCGGCGCCCAGCGGCGTGTGAAGTGATTTGATGGCTCGAAAACACCTCATGAACCCCGTCGTCGCCATAACCATCATCAAATTCTATGGACTTCGGCCTCTAATCATCCCATGACAACATATGGATGCGATCCTCAGACTCAGCAAAATCAATAGAATGAATACCTCCCGCTAGAAGAGGAACCACATGTGTAGAGTAAGTCGGAAGGGGGTTAGAACTAATGCTAGGGTGTCCCAACTGCACAATACCCTAGTCAATCAAGTCCTAAACAACATGTCTCAAAGTAGTGCACTAATCTGTAGTATGTCCAGGGCCCTGATGATAAGCACAATGTGGAGTCCCATTAGAAAATGAGGGTGGTGTAAGACAGAAAATCACATTTTTCTCAAAAAGGTAAAATACGTAATTCGATCAATAAAAATTTATTCTCACGGATCTCGGTATTGAGAAGCGATTTTCACCATTGGAATAATCTGCGAAATCTTGCTAACGTAAATTTCAATTAGAATAAGTCATAATTTTACATTTTTCGAGCATCGCGTTTAGGGTCTTGAAGTAAAGCGATGTGATGTGACAAAAATCACATATAACATGTACTCATGTTCCATAAGTGGCATGAGTAGAGAAATGATAAAATGGACAGTAGAGATAGTGCTAAGTGTCGAAAACTAGGGAAAGAAGGGACATAATGGTCATTATTTAAAATTTAAATGACACTAAAGACAAAAGAGTTGAATAGTGTCGTCTCTTACATTGAAAATGAGACCAAAACGTGGGAAAGAGGAGGAAAAAGATCCAGTAGCCGATTCTTGTCATTTCTAGTGAGAGAGCATCCAACTTCTCTCTACATTTACCGGCGATCCGACCGTCGGAATTTGTCGAGACAAGAAGGAAAGGCGTTCTACGCGGCGAGGCCTACTCGTGGACTCCGGTTTTGAGAGTTTTCGTCAAACTCCGAGAGGTAGGGGATTTATCCTACTTGGGTTTTACACTTTATTCCAGTGTTTTTATAATGTTCGGTTGATTTGGGCGTGAGGGCCGTTTGGTCGGGTCCCAATCCTTGGGGCCAGAAATGTCCAAAAATTTGGGCAGTGCACTGTCCGAGTGGCGATTAAAGTACATTTGAGATATTTTGTGTTGATTGATCACAATAAATCATGTATTGATTTGTATGAGGCCGGAGAAATGGGTGAAGTCGGACCATAAATTGAGCTAGATGATTATTGATTCTTGGGAGCAGGTAACTTGAGGTTTCCTTTGTTCATAGGAATAGTGTTCATGAAAATGTTTTGTGAAAACAATACCTGATTGATTAATTCAAAATCAGGTGCTCAAGTGTTTGATGATTAAGCAAGTGAGCTAATTTTTGGTATAATGGAATGTGAAATTACATAACATGTTTGTGTGATTTAAAATTGCTTGAATATATGCATGATTATATATATTTGCATGTGTTACCAGGGTAGCAATGGAATTGGCATCATGCATTCCACTTCTGCTTGCAGGGCACCAGAAAAATAAGGAGTGAGTGCATTAGGTGATTCTAGAGAATAGTTTTGGGGGTTGACTAAATAATAATAGTATCGGAGGGTAGTCCATATAAAATATCAATCGATCGGATTAGGCCCAATTGATATATCTCGAAGTGATCCCACTAAATATAACGCCAGTCGATTTTTCTGCATATTGGAGGGTAGTCCCACGAGTAATAAAAATATTTTGTTAAAAATAAGGTTTCTCATACGTGGCTTAGGCAAGTATGAGGGAGTCGGTGAGGACTCGGGATATGAGTTGAGCATGTAGACATTTAAGTAGGATCACTTATTTATGAATGTTTTGTTTTCTGATGAACATTACATATTCCATAGGTGGAGAGTTACCCATTTAGGGTGATTCCTTCTTGAACATTAGCTCACCACTGTCGAGGGGTATATTTTTAGTCTGAGGGAAGCGCCTGAAGAGCGGCAGATCTGGCGAGTTTAGAAGAAAGTAGAGTTGTGACTTTGGTTTTATTATGGACCATGTAGTAAATTTACCAGAATTTTAATATATGTTTGTATAAGACAATTTCTTAACTCTTGGCTTCAATGTATATAGTTGGGAATTATTAGGATAGTATTGGTTTGTGAGCCCCCCAGTAGCGTTTACTCATGGATTGTTATATTGGATTGTTGGAGACGAGGTTATATACAGAGATTATGTATCGGGTAGAAACTCCATTACAAGAACTTTGCTCGATTTTTCGTGAGAAATGTCCGGTCCACCCAGGCATTCCGCGAAGTGTTTGATGAGTTCGGCCGGGCGGTCAGTAAGTTTGAGGGTTTGGGCGTCCGCTGAACAACTTTGGGAGCAATGGCCTGGTGCTAATGGGTGAGCAATCTGCAGTCATCGATATGCGTAGACCTCACTAAAGAGCATGCCCTGATAGCGTAAAAATTAATAAGTTGTCAAAAATTTATTGTAGGAAGCGTGGGCGCTGAAATTACAGATGAGCATGGTGATCTCTCTAACACGTAAACCTCGGCGGGTGTGGTGGAGTATATGGGTGGACCTTTGCGGCTGAGGTGGACATGGAGATGCAAAACTCAATCAGAAGAACTTAATAGGGAACATGTGATATCTTTTTTTCAAAATTTTGCCTGAATATGAGCATGATAAATCTGATTGTTGCATTTTAAATAATGGATGATCTTTCTATAACGGAACAGAATTTGAATGTGGGTTCTCAGCTGATACTCAGTATGTGAGTCTTCCATATCAGAACAATTCTGGTTAGATGAGTTTATGAGGAAGTGGCAGGATAAGTGCGCGAATCTCTGAATAATTTATTTAGGTTTCATAGGCTTGTTGATTCTTATCACTCTCCACTAAAGTAGGCACACCTGACTCTTGAATCAGTAGATTAACATAGGCTTGTAGCGTGGGCTTGGGTAAGGGGTGGTGATAGTCATTTTTAAGCCCAAAACTTACCCCGAACATACACATTTTCTTGTTAAATCTTTACTCCATCTCGATTCTTACCATCAGCACAGTGACACTCTTAAGCACCCCAAAATCTGTTTAGGTGTATCATTCCATACTCCTCATATCACCTTTCTGCACAAATTCTGCATTCTTTCAGTAAACACCAAGAAGCCTTTTTCTTCAAGACAATGTTATTAGAGTGGTGCAATGTCAAAACCCCCTTAAGCTTTCTACCAACCCTTAGTGAGCTTTAAATCAAAACCTCCCAGACCATTTGGCCTTAGGGTACCAGGTGTTGAGACACCCCTTAAGATTTACTTACTCTAGGGAAGGAAGGAATTTATAGAGGCTGAATCTCCTCCTCCTTGACTTTTATTATTTTGCTTCTTTTACACTTGATATTTTCTAATAGGAAAAATAACTCCCCAACTTGCTCCTCACCACATTTCTCGAAATTATGTTTCAAATCCTCATGTTATGGGTGGGTTTGGTTCTTTGCGAGGATAGTGATGTATAGGAAAGTTATTGGCATCAAACTTGGTTCTTATAAACAGAATTTTGGCTCTTTAAGGCTTAACATTCTGGTACTAGAGGAATATGCATATGCAAATTAATAGGGTTAGCTTGAAAGGCACAATCTTTCCAATGATGGCCTATATCATTTCTCAATTGTTGTGTTGCCTAGGATTTCGCCTCAAGAGATAATAGAACAAGTTCTAGAATTGAACCTATGGAGATCAAAGATAGATGTATTCTCATAAACCTTCTCTAACCAAAGCAAAAACTTCTTTTCAAGGGTACTTAGTGACCAAGTGCATGGATTTTGAGAAACCAATGATTGAATAGCCTATTAGAAAGATAACTCATTAAGCATTAAGTACTATTATCTTGAATATTGTCCATATCTCAAGGGTTCAATTATGATCTTCATTGACATCACAAGCTACTCGAAACAAAACTCATTAACTTAATAAACCAAAAACTAAGATGTAGTTGGAAACGTAAAACAAAGTCTCATCATCCATAAAAACCTGAGAAAATTTCATCACAAAGTTATCATGTGCAACATTTGGGTTTGTGACATGATAAACTAACCAAAATAAACACTTTGAGCTTTGGGATGAACAATGTCCTAAATGTCTAGCAATGAGCAAAAGGAAGTATAAAGTAAAAGGGCAATAGAGAGAGTTAGGAAAAGTGAACTCCCCTTTGTAGTTGAATAGGAACCTTGAGGATTTTTAGACCTTAAAATTGGTGTACTACCCCTTGATACACTCTTTTGCTTCTTTGGAGCCATGAAAGTGGCTTTGGCATTTTCTCAAACACTTGATGTGCACCAACTTCCTTCAACTTAAATGAGTGAGTTTTGATTCTTCAAAACCTCCTTCAATACATGCAAATCACTCCACAATCAACAATGATCCATAAAGAACCCAAAAACAAACAATAAAGCACAAAAATTTCTTCCTTTGTAACTCCCCTTTGATGCTTGGAATGATGGATGGAAAATTGGGGTTAAAAAAAGGTAAGTTTGTGGGTTTGTCATGGGTTTTGAAGCTTGGAGATGATGGAGATGGACTGGGGAGGGATGTAATTGAGGATTTGAGTGGATGAGAGATGAATTTGAAAGTGGTTAGAAGTTGCAAAGGTTGGAGGGAATTAGCATGGCCTGATAGAGTGCAAAGTAGGAAGAAGAAAAATGAGTTTTAAAGAGTTTGGGAGCCTCTGTTTTCGTGACAGTGGTGCTGGTCAAATCAAGCAATTCTGCTCAACATCCCCTATTCTTCCTCCAACTTGTTATACTCATATCTCCTTCATTTTAGCTCGAAATTGGACGTGTAAGAACTCGTTAGAAAGATATTTCAATGTAGAATGTGCTCATGGGTTAAGGTGAACCATTTGGATCCTCAATAAATACATAAAAATCAGAATGTTCAATGATGTCCAGTGCAATGATTTCTTTACTCAGGTTCTCCTTGCTTTGTCTATTGCCCATCATGCTCCAAGGCAAGTCCTCTTGTCTTCAATTCTCCTCAAGCATGATCATGAACCTTCCAAATTTATATTTCAATTCAATTTGGTTCATTTCATCTTAAAAACTTCAAATTTGATCAACATTTCAACTCCATCATTTTGACACTTAAAGCACATAAATACATCAACCACTTTCCAACTCCTTGACTTTGCTCTTGCAAACTAGTCATGACAACATGTTGAGCTTCAAACCTACTTTATTCTAAAAACACTAACAAAAGTTAAAACACCACTAAGATTTTGCACCATTGAAGTAAAAAAAAAAAAACATAAACAAATAAAATAACTATAAATAGACAAATGAAAAGAAGTGGATTGAATCCCTTTATTTCTTAGCTTAGGTTGCCTCCCAAGAAGCTACTTCGTTTTTAGAGTCCAACTAGACTCATTGGAAAAGTAATAGTGCTTCCATTTGGCCAATTATTCAGCTTGGACAACACTTTCTCTTCATAACCATTCAACTCAAGGATGATTTCTTCCAAAATTTGAATAGGGCGAAGACACTCATAATCCCCTTTAATTTTGGCTAGTGGTTCAGCCACAATTTCTTCAAAACAGTCCCCTTTATGTGATTCTAATACAAACACATCTTTGATTAAAGGGGACTTTTCAAACATGTGCCCTTTTGATGGAAGCAAGCTACAAATTTTTCTGCACATTTTTCTTTCTTGCTCCTTCAAAGGTAATGGTTGGTTGAGATTGAACTTTGCTTTCTCCTCACCCCTGAGCAGGTAAGCTCCCTTGTTGATGTCAATCCATGCTTGGCTTGAGGAAGGAAGTGGTCTTCTTAATATATAAAAGTCTCTTGTAGATCTCGCTGTGCCCCAAGTGCCCAAATCCATGGGGAATACTAAATGTGTGTCAATCTTCACCAAGAGCGTTTTCAATAGGCATTACTTGACTTTCTTCTTGACTTCGGTTCATCCCTTTGGTTTCTTCATCGTCTAAGTTGTTTAGGAGTGCCTTGTTCTCAATTTCCAGCTCATTTTTAATTTCTTCCACATATTTCAAGATAGGAAGTTCTTGCACATTGCTCAAAGGAGTATCCATGCATTCATTGGGATTTGTTGAAGTATTACTAGGAGAGATCCTAGAAAAATTTTCCTTGAATGCTTGGACTAAGTGGCCCACTTGAGCTTCTATATTTTGTCTAAGCGCTAGTGTTGTCTGAAGGCATCTAAATCACGGGAAATTTATGCTCATGAAGACTAATCATCTTCTTGTTCTCATCCATGGGTAAAAATCTACTCCTTAGCAAGGGAGACAACTCTTACTTCATCTACGAAATGTGGGGTTTGAACTCCCTTGATAAGGCATATGTTAGAGGGATGGCATTGGCATCTGACTCGGGTTCTCATAGACAGATCGTCTTGATACCAAAACCCACATTAAATAAATACTCCTTGTTCCATGTTTGAGTCATTATTTACTTATTTGGTTCAAATGATGAACAAGTAAAGTCGACCAGCTTCTATGGAGAGCAAGTCTATCTTCGTGAATATTCCTCCACAGTACCTGAATAAGAAGAAAAATAAAAGAAAATAAGTACAAAATACAAAAAAAAAAAACCGAAAAGAGCTAAGACACAAATCACAACCAAAAATAAAAATAAAAATTGCCAAGCAAGTCACCGGTTCTTCAAAATGTCAACTTCTAATGAGAGAAAGTGAATCGCGCCAATCCCCGACAACGACGCCAAAAATTTGTTGACCAATTTTCCGATACGGCTACCAAAGACTAAACTAAGTCCCTGACAACGGCGCCAAAAACTTGTAAGGACCAATTTTTCCAACACAGCTACCAAAGACTAACCAAAGTCCTCGACAAGGGTGCCAGAAACTTGTAATGACCAAATAATGTATATATGAAAATATGGCCAAGGAAGTGAATGTGGTAAATACTCAAAAACTGATTTGAAAAAGTAAATATACTCACAAAAATTTAAATGAAAAGTATTACTAACACTTTCGGCTTGCCACACCGTAAGTGCCGCGGGTCATACAATAATAAGTGGACTCTGGTCGGATGCTCGTACCAGAGGATTTGAGGTTCTCTACAGTGAATTTGAGCACTCGAGTACAAAGAGATAACCATTTATCTAGGTGATCGAGTATGATGAGAATTAAAATCAATTTAACTAAAGTAAAAACTGATTTAAAACTACTCAACTAATCCTAAAATCTACCAAACAAACAACTACTAAAATCTAAAATGTATGAAGGCACTAAGGATGGGAGTAATCATTTAGCAATCAATTTGCATTTCCTTGAAAGTGCAACATTTGTGAGTTGAATGCTAAATTTGTCTAAAAGAAATGTAGTATAGCCTTGGAATACCTTCTGACACTATACATTTGACTATTTAGATAACCATGTTCCTACAAGGTCAATGGATCTAAATAGCTACTTTTAGGATTTACTCTTTAAGATACGGTTGTTTTTCCTTCGATTGCTTCCTGGCCCTTTCTTGGGGTGAAGAAACGACTTGACCCCATGACGAGTAAACTGAGAAGCCTTCTCAATACGATTGGTACCTGGAGTTCGCAATTCATTAGAATCCTCTCTCTCCTTGATTATAATCTATGCTAACACGGGATCTAGATTTTTCTATCGAATTGAGATGAGACCTCTAAATATTAAACTGATAAATTAGTAGGTGGTCCTTATTCCTCGGGAACACACTTCAGCTGTCACTCAGAAAGGAACCTTGAAGTCAAAGGTTAGAACATCACTAGTGATTTATCAAAGTGATGTTTAGAGTGCATTAGTTCTAAGATATCAGCCTAGCATACCCCTAAGTGACTACTCCTTACTCTCAGGTAGTCCATCTCTGTGTCACTCAGAGGGATCCTAGAAATCAGAGCAAAGATACAGCTCTTTTTTTGGCTATAATGTACTGATAAATAGAACAATTCATTACAAGAATAGTATCAATTATACAAATTCGGTTTCAAACGTAAAATAAGGCGAAAATCTACAATCTGAATGTTCAAAAATTAATCCCCACCCTTAGAGGGTGTTTAATGTTCCATTATTGTATCAATCATCACCAATCAAGTAACAAGCAAGAAAATGAAGAAAGAAATCAAAAGATAAGAAGTGAGAGAAAAAATCGTGATTTGAGCTTTAATCTTTGTCTGAACAGTAATGAAATCTGAATCTCTGATGTATAGCACCAAAATCTCTACAATACAAATAAAAATATGCTCTAAAACTACTCTAATATCTATTAAAAATCAAAACCAAGCTAAAACTAAGAAGCGAGCTTGAAAAACTCGGCTCGGTGTTGCTTTCTGGCTCCCGGCAGCTCTAAGGTAAACCTTAGAAGGAAAAGCTGCGCTAAAAAAATAAGCCCTAGCTGAAAAAAAAAACTGAAAAAATGGGAAGGTTTTAGAGAGAGAAACCCCATGAGAGGTGTTCTCCCACCTCCTTTCTTTCTAGTGCCCTTGACGTCCCGATGTCATGACATTGGACTTGATCTCAAGCATTAGCACTATATTCAACTTCGACTAGTTTATTATCCTACTTGTCGGGGCCATAACTTTTGGTTTGTAACTCAAATTTGGGCATGTGGTGTCGTTGGAAAGATGAATGTAGGAATATAACCATGAGTGAGAAATTGAATTATTTGATGCTCCAAATGATACAAAAAATTCATCTTCAAATGATATAGATTAGACCATCTGAGTTAACTCTTTTTTTAAACATTTTGCATCTTTTCTTACTAAATTTCTTGCTTTTCATCAAGAATCCTACAAAACCAAGTTTAGAGGAAATTTTCTGAGTTTTACATGAATTTGGATATAAAGGACTTAAAAATAGCATGTGAAATGGATTCAAAACATAAATGAGTTTTACACTCATCAGAGAGCCAACGCCGCTTGCTCGAGACGAGTATATCGAGTTTCCACCTCAAATAGAGATTTTCTTACGAAGAACATTGGTCTCTGTTTCCGGCTTTCATCTTATTTGATTAAAAATTGCACTCATGAGACATTAGAAGCTATAGGTAAAGATAGGCGTATCCTGCTTGGGCTAGCGAGGTGGTGGTCAGTGAGATCTTTGCTTGATTGCCATGAAAGCTTGGTCGCACTCCTTATTCCAGCCGGTTAGTTTGGCCACCTTAAAAGTGGTAAAAAAATGACTTTAGTCGGTTTGTAAAACGAGAGATGAATTGCCCCAGAGCTGCTAGCCAACCAGTTAGTTGTTGCACTCTTTTTTTGGAGGTAGGGGTATGAGATTCCATAATAGCTCTAATCTGAATGGATTGGCTTCAACCCCTATCTTCGTCACCATAAAGCCCAGCTTTTACTGACGACTCCGAGCACATTTTAGGGGGTTGAGTTTCATGCGGAATGCGTGAGCATTGGCTCAGTTTTGTGGGTGTATTGTGATTGATGCGTTCTTTGGATTTGAAAGCATCTTCGATATAGACTATGGTCTTGCACTTTATCGGTGGTTTAGGAAATATCTTTGTCAGGCCTACGATGAGTCTTTCCCAACATTCTTGAAACCCAGGCATTACATTGTAGTAGTATATCCCGTGTGGTGTAATGAAGGCCCCATTTTCTCTGTATCAGGCAGGTGCATAGGAATCTAGTGGTAGCTGGAGAAAGCATCCAGAAATGACAACATCCATTACGTGATGCATCGACAATCGATCTATTCGGTAGCGAGAGAAGCTATCTTTCGGGCATGCTTAGTTGGTCAGAGTGTAGTCTATACGCCTCTCCACTTACCGCCCTTCTTTGGGACCACCACCACATTGGCAAGCCATTCAAGATACTTTACCTCTCTGACGAAACCTGCTCTCATAAGATTTTCCACCTATGTCTTAATAATCTGATGGCGATAAGTGGAAAAAACCTGAAAGCTACGTCTCCGAGGTTTCTGAAAGGGATAACATTCGATTTGTGAAGCCCGACATCGGCGGGCGATTACGGTCATATTTGAGTGATTCTAGGTGAACACGTCTATGTTTTCTCGGCAATCTGGCGTTATGGCTGCTCTTTTTCTGTTAGATAGCAGTTGCGTATGTGAACTTCTTTGGCCCGTCCAGTGCTATTGTCTCCAGGGGATCCAAGGCTAATGGGTCCTTCTCTTCTGCCTTGACCTGGGCGGCAAACTATGGTTGCTACATGGGGGTGTGATCTTCGAGGGGAGGACTTTCTAAGCTCTTTCTCCCCTTTTTGTTTATATGGATAGTTGGTAGTGCGTCATGCGAAGGCGAATAAGCGCAAGGTCGACTGCCCGCGTTGGCAATTGCGGTTAATGCGGTGATATGTTGTAGGGATGGCCTTCGCCAGTACATCCTTATGACATTATGTAAGGCCCCAGTCTTCGACGGCCAAGCGACAAAACTGTTGGGTGATTGGTCTGCTTGTGCACATCACAAAACATTAATACATGGGTGAGTACAAGTGCGTTATAATGGGGCCTGATATTGACATATTCGGGTTATTGTAAGAAGTATATAGGGCCATCTATCGGCTTGGTTTCTTCATGGTTTCCTCCCGTGTGGATAGCATTTACTCGGGCCTTGACTATGGCGGATTCTCGAAGCTTCTTTGTTAGGCGCTTCGATTGTCGCGGTCATATATAGTTTATGGCGATGCAGATTACAAAGGACGATCGCGTCGTTTGTAATTGCACTGCGGTAGCCCAGTTCACATGTATGATCCAACTTCCACTAACAAACCTTCTGAGGTGCCTACTTTGATTAGTCTTTCCACCAGGAACTTTAGGCTTCGGCACCTATTGGTCTCATGCCGAGTGATCTACATGATAATTGCAGGTACAAATGGGTTTCTGCGAGAGGGATGCGTTTGGATGGGTCTGGCTCTGAAATATGCCAAATCATGGATGAGGGTATGACCCACTCTCTCATATGTGATGTTCAGGGGGATGAATTGTGGGGGTTCCCTCTTTTTTTGTGATTTTTCTCAGGATCACTTTTGGTTTTTGCTCTGACCTTCCTTGGGCTCAAATGGCTTTTTTTCCTCCAGCTTGTTGCTCTCAGCCGGCTTGCTTGTGATCATGATAGTTTGTGTTGCTATGCGGATGTTATCTTCCAGCGTTGAGTACTATCACGCTGCTGGCATGAATTGCCATTATAGCCGGCGATTAAAGAACAATGAGTGAAGAAATTAGTGGATGACTAGCTTCTCTGAAGGTCCCCGAAGGACTACGTCCGTCTTTATAAGCCTCACACCGTTGAATGACTTGCTTAAACCTCCTTGTGAAGTCTCGTATGGTTTCCTCTTCACCTTTATAATAATAGTCTTCAAAATTTAATATTCCTCTTACTGCTTGAATTCAGGAACAAGATCTTGCGAGGAGATGAATGCGATCAAGCTCGTGAATGAGTTTATTGAGTGCGGAAGCTTGTGGAACCGGTGCCACGAGCCCTCGTAGACTAGCCGGGAATACTTTGCGCAAGCCGGATGGTCGTTCATGGGAGTTCGATTAATCATTGCACAGTTATAATGGTGTACCAGTCATAAGGATCATTAGAGCCATGAACATGGTAAAGATGGCATGACAAACCCTTAGGGTGGCCGAATTAGGAAATGTGTTGCCCAGGGCGAAGGGAGCATGTCGTCGGAGCCCCGACGGGCCAGAATAAAGGTGCATGGAGCTACGCATGGGAATGTCGGCCACTGCTGTGAGGGGCATGCATAGGCGGCATCGGCGACATCGGCGACATCTTGTCGTCGGGTAACACTAACATGTTTTGAGGAGCTTGAAGCGGTTGGTTCTGCCTCTTGTCCACATGCTCCCTAGCCCGGCAATAAGCGTCATTAAGGGTAGGCCGGTGCGAATGCTTTTTTCACGATTTGGCCCTTGTGCTACCTCGAGCATTCCTTCCTGGTGGGGGACTCGTGGATGGGGACCTCTCGAAGGATAACTCATCATTTGTTGGGGCCTCGTTGTCGGAAACAATTGGCTATTTTCCTTTATTACGGACTCTTTGGATGTTCAACGATCGCCACCTCGTACATCTTTCAAGTTCGAGGGTTTTTTTCTGCACACAGGACCTCGGCGATCATTCTCACATTGAAAGTGTTGGCATGAAACGCCAACTCCTGCATCTATCATGCCTGCTCCTTTTGCTTCCTCTCCATCTCTTGACGCCATGGAGAAACTGATCTTCAAGTGTTTAGTGCATCGGATTGTTTGACAGTACAAGCGCGGGTAGATCAAATGCGAGGAAGGTTGAAGGATTCCTAGGTAACAGCTGTAGAGAATCAGTTGGTAAGCCCTTGCGACAGTCATCGAGACTTTTTATTCGATTCCCATAGATGGCGCGGTGTTGGGACTTTGTGGATCCCCCCAGAGTTAAGTTGTAGGGGTCTTGAATGTTAGTTTCCTTGAGCATCATCAACCTGATGTGAACTGTAAAGCGTTCGCGGTAGTGGGTCGGCCAGCCTCAGATGGTCATCAGTAGATGCGGAAAAGGAGAAAGAGAATAGGTATAAGCGGTTGGAATTGCTTACCTTCCCAGATGGGGATCTTTTCCACTTATAGGGTTAGGTTCCACGAATCCTACTTCTGCTTTCGGGTGGATTTTATCTCCTCTTAGTTTAAGGGGGGAAATCTTCTTTTCTTTATCAAGGATTATTTTTCCCTTTTCCAAGATTATCTTTCCAAGGAGTAAGGGATTCGAAAGCTAGAAAATTTCGCTAATAATATTGCTTTTCTTGATTTTACTGACACAGGTGTATTCGTAACAAACACCGTAGGGGGTAGAATGGTCGGCTAGCGGACCCAAAAGTCCCAAAGGCGTCTAGGCAAACCATGGAAGAGTTTGTCCTTGCTTTCCCGAGCGGCCTCTATAGATTCTCCCGTTTGAGAATTGTTTGTCTGATCTTAGTGAGGTGGGTGGAATTGGGCCATTTCACAACATAAGCCCAACGGGCTCGGGGCTAGAAATGGATCCCAAAGATCATGGTATGCACAATTGGTACTAGTATTTTATGCATTATTAAAGAGGAGTATTGCATGTGTTCAATCGACAAGTTATTTATATCATATGACCATCCATGAGATCACTTATATCATCCACTTAAGTTAAAATTTAGTACATTTGAGGTCAAGGGAGAGGTGGAAAATAAGATGATCGACTATCACGACAATCTATACATCAACTTGAGATGATATTGCAACCATCTTCATCATCTATCTCTTTGTAACTAAGGCTTACACACCTTCTTCATCTAATCCACCAACCTTCACCTTCTTTTCTAAATATAATTACTCCACATGTCAATTGTCACCTTACCATTATCACCCATATATCTCATTATATTTTTTAAAATTGAACTAATTATTAAATCAATCATTTTAAATTTTAATTTCTTCAATAACTTTTAGAATATAATTATAATAATTTTAAAAGAAGAAATACTTATATATGAAGTTTGCTTAATGTCAAATTAATAATATTGATAACTTAACAACATGGGGTCATTTTAAAGAATAATTATATCTAAAATATACGTAAACTTTTTTTAAAAAAAAAAACAGAATGTCAACACGCTTTTTTTCTTGCAATTTGTAACGTTTCTTATTTTCCGTTGTCAGAATCCATGAGAACTGGCAATCATTACTGGTATTAGTAGTAGTCACTACTCACTGCACAGAGTCATTGGCAGGTCTCGCTTCACGAGGATACGAGCTGTTATTTTATTTGTCATTTTACTATTTTATGGTATAGATATAGATATTTGTTAAAAAAATCTCAAATATTCACAAAATGTACAAATTTAACATTTCTTATCAGTTGAAAAATGACACAATACCCTTTTTTCATATATTTACATTATCTATTAAAAAAATATCACTTGTTTTGCTGAAAAATAACTCATTTGGGATACAATGCACTTTTTTTTATATATTAATATTATTTCTTAAAAAAGAAAATATTTTTTCATGAATGAAATGATTATTCCATAAGATCTAGGTATTTATTTATTATTTTTTTGTGTTTTAGTTGTTTTGATGCGGGTGTAGTTGTCTTCGTTTTAGTGTCATCATATGATTGTTATCATTTTGATGTAACTTGTAATTGTCTTCATCTTAGTACGACATTTGTTTGTTATGGACTTATCGTCATGGTGTGATTTTTATTTATGCGTGGACGAGTTAAACGAACAAAGTATATTTGATTAGTGATAAAAAAATCAAATAAATGGTCATCACTATGTTATAAATTAGAATCATAAGTATTCTAGTCATAATAGTAATATAAAATATATGAGCTAATTATGAATATATAAAAAACTTTGATCGATTTATTATTTATTATTAATATGTATATTGTTTCATTTTTATAACTTTTAACGATTTTGATTATATATTTTTATTGAAGTATTTTCAGTTTAGAGTGGCAAAATCATTTTCTCCTTAAAAAAGAAAGGAAAAAAAGAAAAAGAAAACAAAAGCATTTTTTCATAATAAGGGTAAATGGTAAGCTATGTTTGTGCCCTTGCCATTTGTCTCTTTTGTTTTTTTATTTTCTTAAGTAGCACAATGAATGATATTACTTTTTCGGGGAAAAAAAAAAAATCAAATGCTTGGGATTTTCTTGATTCTTTGTCAGTCTCCTTTTCCTACTGTGGTGAAGTGCCAAGGTGGTCTGCTCTATCATACTAAAGGATTCCCCCCTCTTTTCCTGTCATTAAGATTTTTTACTATCTTGTGACAAATTTACCCTTATATTAAGTTTTTTAAATGATTAAGTATCTTAAAACTGAAGTAATGATTATAATAAATTGGGTAGTCAATTTGGATTGGTGTTACACGTACGTCACCTCTTAAAAGAATGTATAACTTTTGATTCAAGCTAATAAAGTAAGTTTGATCGGCTTATTATTATTTTGAAAATAGAGTAATTTTATTGTTCCAAATTAATAATACATTTTATATAAAAATAGAATTAAATTCTTTAAAAACTTTATAAGATGATGCAACATCTAAATTAATAGTATAATAAATAAGTTCAAAATCTACACATTTGATAATTTTATGACTAGAATATATGACTAAAGTTCTATAATATATTGACGATCATGATATGACTTGACTTGATGTTCCTGTCTTTAAATCATTCACGTACAAAAAAGCGTTGCAATAAAATGAAAATCAATATGTTGTCTTTAAAAAATGACCCTAAGTATCGTCGTATAAGGCAGCGATAAAAATAACAAATTAAAATCTAAATTTTTGTAGAAGTTTATTTTTCATTGAGAGAAAAATGATAGAAAAGAAGAGATGTAATAAAAGTGATTTTATATCGGGAATAACAGCAAAATCATCCGATCCAATTGTTTAAAAAAAAAGGGCTAGAAATAACAAGATATATGAGAGAGAGGTAGGGACCGCTAGCATTTATTAATATTAATATTAATAGTATTATTATTTTAATTTCTTTAAGTTCAACCTACTTGAATTAAACATTTCCAACTTGGACCTCCATTCCAATAGCAAAACTCGGTAAAAAGAAATTTAGATATTTTAGTTGAAATAAGGAAAATGGACACTAGTTTTTACCTCAATTTTCTATTTAAAAATAACAAAAATTATAATAATTTTATGATAAAAAATATAGCGATATTTTATAACACTTAGTACTAATAGCTTAATGATTGAAGTTGGTCTTAACTTCAATATACTTTTTTTTTAAAGAAAAAAAAAGCTAAATAGTTAAATGGTTAACTTATAATTTATTATTTAATTCATATTTTAAGTAATATAGTTGTTTGATAAAATTTCAAATTAACATATTTAGGACTTTAAGTAATAGTGAATGTCATGAAACAATAAATGATGTTTCGAAGGTAATTAAAGTAAATATGATAAAAATGTAAAATATTTAAAAAAAAGTTAATTGTTTTTTTATTATTTAAAGTTGTTTTTAACCTTTTTTTTTTTAAATGTTGTTTTGTATCATTCGACTGCGTATAAGCTTTGTAGTATTTTGTTTTTATGGATTATCATTTCCTTATATCTTGCGCAACCTTTAACCACATATCTCATTGGCTTGAGTTATCTTAGTGAACAAATTTAATTTATTTAAAAACATAAATTAATTTATTAGGTCATTTTATTGAATACACCCTTAGCCGTATTAATAAAAAAGATAAAGTTTATGAAATTTAAAAAAAAAATTAAACATAAAGTTACCATAAAATAATAAAGAAAAACTTCTCGTAACATCTTCTTGATCGACTTAGTTTTTCTACCAACCAAAGGATATAGCAAAAATAAATTTATCATGATGATATAATTTAAGTCATCAAATATGTTAAATAAACTAGTAAAATAACCTAAAAGATATTATTTAAAATCAAAATAATTCAGATTAATATATTAAAAGAATAGTTATGTTCAATCAAACATAGTGTAGTGTGTTTACTTAAAAACTTTGCCTCTTAATAATTCTACATCAAAGTTATCAATTTTTTCCCCTTCATGATTTCCCTCTTATAAGTTTACAGCCACTGTTAATCGTGAAAAATAAGTTAAATCACTAGTTTTATATTACTTCAACTTAAATAGTTATAAAAAGATTTAACAAAATTTATATGAGATTAATTATTTCAAATTATTAAGGGTTAATTAATTTAATCTGTGCCTATCATAAGAGATACATATTAACTCAAACTCTAAAAATTTAAAAGAAAAAAGAAAAAGAAAAGCCTAACAATGTTGACCAGATCTATAAGTTATTTTATTATCATTAAGAGGGACATGGACCCCAATTAAAATCACTTGATGGAGCTATCGACAAAAATGATCAAATTTATATATATATATATATATATATATATATATATATATATATATATATATATATATATATATATATATATATAAATTTGAAAGTTTGTGAAAAATGTTTTGATGTGTGTGTGAAGTGATGAATGTAGAAAATTCCAAAATGTGGGTCAAATAATTCAAAATCAAATTGATGACAAAGATAAATATTTGAAGACAATGATTATGATAGGCGCATAATATATGTATTTAGTCATCAACGATTTTATTCTAAAAGTCTCAATTAATTGGACCAATAGAAAATGACTTTTCACTTTTTGCTTATTTATTGAATGGTGTCATTTCAAATAAAAGAATGTATTATATGATGATGTAATAAATATATTGTATATTTTAAAATATATAATTAATAATATTTAATATATTATTTATTATTTTTATATAAATAAAATGTTTTAAAATTTATTTTAAAAATATGTATAATATTTAAATATGAAAGCATTAAAAATGGAATAAATTTATTTATATAAATATATAATTTTGTTAATATGTAAAATAATCGTAATGGCAATGAAAGTGTTAAAATGGTTAACTGTAACTTACCAAAATTTTAATTGTTCGAGATGTAAGTGTATTGTATTTAATTTGAATTTTTTTAGTTATAAAGCGGCACTTGCGCTTCTGGCCTTTACATTTTAAATAAACGGCCGTCGTTTCGATGCCGCTTATCCAACGATATATCGTTTTTAAGCTTGAAAAAAAAATTATGGCGGCGCGGGATTGAGCCAGGTTCGACTACCAGGAGTTCCTTAGGTCGACCGCGATTTCGTCGATTAATGGTCAGGCGTGATTAGATCAAAGCGGTTTTGTATTGAGCCGGTGGAATTTATGACCGATCGACGGTCCGACCGATCGGACCGATCGATCTGGTCCGGTTTTTAAAACATTGGTATATTTCATTTTCATTATGATAGCTTAGAGTCTTGGACTTTAGAATGGGAACAAGCATGAGATTTTTAAAAAATTTCATGGAAATGTGGAGAAGAGGGCAAAAAAGTTCGATAAATAAATTATTATGGTTTTTCAATTAGGAATTTATCTGAAGAAATTTGTTACCTAAATCAAGACAAATTTGTACTTCCTATCAGTCTCGATTCTAGAAGCTCTTTTAGTTTAAAAAATTATGTTTTTTTTTTTAACAAAAGTAGGTGTTTAACAAAATTTATGAATTTTTTTTTTCAAATATTATTTGAAAAACATTTGATCTGATTCTCCCCAAAGCACTCCATAACAAATTTATATTTTGATAGTTATTACCTGCATAATAAGTTTCTCTTTCAGCAATTGGGCCGAACATGCTCATGATTTTATTTTTCTCCAAGAAACAAACACAACGAGAAAATTGCAACCTACCCTCTCAACTTTTTGACGACCAAAGAGGAACCCTTTAGTGGGCTTATTTAGGCTTCCAATACTGGAAGAGCATTGTGCTAAAGATTATGTAGTCTAAAAGAAAGAAAAAAAGAAAAGAAGAGAAAAGAAAAGAAACCCTGAAGCACAAGCTTCAACGGACCCCCAAAATGCCTCCAAGCAACAAAGTAACTTCTAATCTGAGTTTAAGAGCTAACAACAAGAAATTGAGAACGAATCAGATTTGGTTTATAAATATCAAGCTACAAAAGTTCAACTAAGAAAGAATCAATCATATATACACATAAGAGATGAAACTATCAGAAAAATCATTGAAGATGGAGAAATCCTCCTCACCCATTATTTCAAGAGTAAGATAATTATTACAGGAATAATACAATACTGAAGAATTTGCAGAAACTTGGATCATAAAATAACCACTTGAAACTGGAAATCCAACTAAGAGCCGCAAGCATGTGTCTATCAAAAAAGCATAATTAAAAAGGATTACATTTTAATGTTTGAGTTTCACTAGCTTTACCTACTTAAAAGTTAAATCCATTAGAAAACTGAAAGATTGTTGTATATTTTGTATAGCAGACTCACCTCCTCAAGTTGACAAGCTGCTACTTTATGAAGTACCATTATCACAGTGCAGAGTGAAGCTTCCATCCTTTTTCCCAGGAAATTTTTTTGGGTAATGAATAATGATGCTCAGTACTGTGATGTCGTCAATGGTCATTCTGAGATGGGCAACTAGTTGATGTCGTCATGTCTGTAGAAAAATACTCATTCCAACTGTAGTTTTGGATCTAAAAATCTAGTACATGAACTGCTTGACATTCAGGTAATAATTTCATAATAGAGCATCAAAAAATTTTAATCTCATGGCCAAGTAACCAAACATGAACATTAGTCTTCATGATAATTAGATGAATTCCATCATCCATGCTGTTAACTAGAGAATACTTTTGTCAATCTTTTCCTCTGAAGATCCACATATCCAATTGGCCCTCCAAATAATTGACCTGAGGGAAGTAGCTGCAAATAAGTAGATAAAAAGTGTTACTTGAAATGAAAACAGGTAAACATGCAGAGTAGGAAAGTGTAAGAAGCTCATGCTTCTGAATTCTTACAGGAAAAAGTAAAATTTGTTCTGGCTTCCATTTTTCTTTTCTTTCCTTTTTTTTTTTTTTAGTGCATTTAATAGTTCTTTCAATAAGCACGTCACTGAGCGATCACTGCCACAGAACACAGTATGAGAAGAAGCACATCACAGTTGTCAAAAAATACACTATTTTGGGGGCAGTCACAACCATCTAAGATATAGATATTTGTATCAAATTGTAGCTTACTGCAGTTAACCACCATAATTGAAATTGAATATCCACCAAACAATACCTCAAGAGAAAAAACTTCAGTCTTTATCCATCCATCCATCCGTGATTGACTCTCCAAATGTCTAGGACTGTTTTATGAATGAATGAATGATTGCGAATGAATATTTATGCATGAATGAAGGCGTAGAATATTTATGCATGATAATGCTGATGATTCCCTTCCTTTCCAGCAGCAAATACTTAGCTAAAAAGCCCAGAAGAGAAACAACAATTGAACTCAGCCAGAATTTTTGGTCCAAAATCATCACTGTGGAAATACTATTCATTAGCCTCAACCTTTCTCATTATGAGATTTGCAGAACATAATAGGTCTGTCCTGTTTGGCAAAGACAACCATCAATCGTCAGCTATTGGCAAGATAAAATGCATTAAGCAGCCATGGTTAGCTGGAGCAGCTCAGAGTCATTTGTATCACACAAATTTAAGAAGGTTCCCCCGTGCATCATTGCAGAAAAGAGACTAAAAAATCAGCATTCTTAAAATTGCCATGTTTCCAGTTGGCAAAGTAAACCTTGCACCTGAGGCAACCCTCATATTTTAGGTGCATAAACTTAATGGATTTGAAAACTCACATTTCCAGATCAAGTGAAGAGACCCTCGTAGCCATATGTATCTGTGTCTATGTAGAGACTTGGCATTCTTCAAGCTCCATGATGAAGCAATAAAGAGATTGGAACATGTTCATCTTAAAGATCTCCAAGAGGGGATAGATAGAACTGGAAATATAAGTTGTTAGCATTCAAAGCATAAAATTCTGGTTCAAAGATACAAGATTTTATCCTCTTCTAAGCAAACTATAGGCCACTTAAGAAGAGATTTATTTTATAAATATTTAACTTAAGAAGGTTATTTTATACAACAGATCTATTGCATATTGACTAGAAAAAACCCTTGTAACTTGCCCTTCAGGTTGTGCTTCCAATGACTTCTAAAAGGAGTTTGTAACGTCCACTGAAAGAAAAACAAGGAGATGCCCAAAGCATGACAAGAATTTGCAAGCATCAAGTAAGGATTCAGTGCAGTGATCTAGGATTGGATGGTGTGGATGCCTCGTTGGTATTTTTTTTTAACTCTAGCTTTGACTTCTGTAGGATTAGTTTCAAATGATTTACTTCCCATGGTTACTTCCTAATGATGTGAAGAATTCTTCACATACACATAATACCTTCCCTATATATACCTTTCATGCTTTCCTTCCCTTTTTTTTGGGTAGGTAAAAATACTTTTCCTGCTTGTTGTATCAATCGGAATGAATATGCTTGAGCAATTAAAAGTAAATATCATTTAAATTTTTTAAACCAATTCAACAACAACCCCCCATCCCACCCCCACCCCCACCCACAACTGAAAGGTCCATGGAGGCTACCAAGACACATACACAAAATGATAAAGAATTGCAGTAATATTCACAAGTTAACACTTTCAACCATAAATCTTCTGTTTCTATACTGTTGTGAATAAGTACAAATTGAGCATCAGAAATGGAAGCAGAAGTTACCATACATAGACAGGAAAGAGAACCAAATAGCTAGAAAATGTCCCATAATAATGTGAGCAAGAAACATTCCAAAAGCCATGCCAACCATTGTCTCTACCATCTACTGGCTTCCTTCTTATCAAGGTATAAAACAATTTGACGGTTGACACTAGTTAATCATAAGTTCGTATGCTTTCTATCCAGCTCAGAATGCTTATACTCAGACCTGGACAGATATATCTGCAGCATTTATGTTGTGTCAATGCAGCTCTAGTTGCTCTGCTTGCAACACCAGCTAATTTTGAGGAGTATATAGGTAGATTTTGATCAGAAGTACCAACGTGTGCACTGTTCTTATTCAGCAAAATTATTTTCAATTCCACTGACAGTATTGACTACCAAACGAATGTTGAGATCACAAACAGTATTAACATATTAACTGTCAAGTTCACCAAAATACGTAGAGTTTGATCAAATATATTTCCGTGTAGATAGTATTAGCTAGGGCAATAAAAATAGAAAACAATACTTCTCAATTGATCTTAATAGCTTTTCATTTTGTCACAATGAATTGGAGTGTACAAACCTTCTTGAACAATATAGATAGCCTCCCTAAGCAAACTATGAACACAAACGCTGAAGGGAACTGTTAAAGACATGATATTCATATTAAACCAAAATCTTACAAGCTTGAGCGTTAGGAAAGTTAGTCGTTTAACATGGTATCAGAGCCTAGTTTGGCAGGAGGTCCTGGGTTCGAGCCACCTCTCTGCAATTTATTCCCCATTTGTAGATTTGAAAGTCCATGAAGAACTCTATTTGGTTTGTTTAACTCTCCACGTCTTGAATTGTGGGCACGAAAGAGAAAGAGTGTCAAAGGCATGATATTCATATTAAGCCCAAATCCTCTGAGAAGCTTGAGAGCTTTAAGGAGAGTTGGTTGTTTAACAAGAACAAAAGAAAAATGATCCATATACTTTCTGCAACCAACAAGGCGTCTCTCATATCCTTTTAAGACATAGAGAATGAAAAGATAACAAAGTTATAACCCGATATGGCAACCATATTCAAATGACATCGATTTCAAGTTGGGAGTAATCACGATTTTGACATGGTAGTCCTCTTACTAGTTAACATACAGTACTATAGTGGTGATTAATATTTGGAGGAGCAAAAGCCTAACTTCTATCACTTTATCACAACTTGATAAATGCCAGTCAGCATTTAGGAGTTGTTGCCGCGACAAAATTTAGAAAATAAATTGGTATCTCTTGTGAAACATAAAAACAATCTCCTTAAAAATGCTCCTTAACGAAGTGCAACAAAGAGGAAATTAAAGGAAATTATTTAAGCCGGATGAAAACAAACGACAAAAACTACGAGGAGAAACAAAATTGCGAGGTGCATACAAATGGTGTTCATTGGATCTTTCCTAGAGACAGTTAAGGAGGCTATATTTTACCGGTGGAAGGGTTCTTTTGTGGGAGCGAAAGAAGAAGGCTGGAACTCTGTCCCCTCGGTCATGTTTGTGGTGTGTGTTTGGAAGGAGGAAGGCAGTATAGCTTTCAAAGATGGGTCTTCTTTATACAAAGATTAAAACATTCTTTTGTTCATGGTATGGAGGTGGCAGGGGTATTTTTAGGAAGGAACTCCTCTCTCTTAGGTTTTAAGGTGGTTAGCCTATTGTTGAGAACGATGAGATTTTTGTGCTTGGCCACTCTTCTTGTTTGTTTTTAGATGCTTTGTATACTTCTTGTGGCATACCCCATGGGCTGTCTTGTTTTTTGTTGTGATTATCACATCGAAAAATAAAAACCAAGAGAAAGAAGAAATAATCATCTGCAAAAGTGGATAATTTATGTCTCAAGGATCAATGTAGTTAGCATAATTATTTTATTAAAATTTGCACTTTAGATATTCATAGTTGTTAACATATAGAGTTGTAATTAGTTAGAAAACTTAACATATAGAGTTGTAACCAGATTAGGAATCCTAACATGTAGAATTGTAATATATTAGGAAATATAGACTATCCATCATGTATATATACACATGTTAATTCAATAAAAAAAAACACAAGGAATTCTTTCCTCCAATTCTCTCTTGGTTGTTTTCTACATGGTATCAGAGCCTAGGGTTCAAGTTTGAGAAATTTTTGGAGGAAAATTTCGGCAATCTAAGGCTGTCGGAGGGGGTGACTTTTGAAACACCCACTTAGAGGGAGCGTGGAGTCTCACCGCCGGCATAGGAGGGTTCGCCAGCCGCCGACGAGCCAAGCTGCAAAATCCGATGGCGGATTACGTGAAGCTCACGGCTCCTCGTGAGATTCGGATTAGTTCCACACGCTCTGTGCATGTGGGAACGTGAGATATTATTCAACGGCTCCTCAGTGAGGTCGTCGGGTGGCCCGGCGAGGACTATAGTACACTTAGTTTCCTGTTTGGTTCTGGTTGGTAGTTTAGTGTTTTTGTGTCAGATGACCTCTTTCTAGGGTTTCACCTTGATTTTCCAAAATTTGAGTTAAGGGTGCTCCTTGCTCTTGATCTTAACTGTGGTATCATAATGAGTAGTCGGAGGGAGAAGAAAAGCAGGCCATAGAAGCTCATTGGTCAGATGATCATCGAAATCAAGGAAGACAAAGCGGCTGGTCCCGACTATTTGGAATGGAAGCGAAACAATTCGAATATACGTCGGAGCGTATGTATGGGCGGAGTCACCTCAGCAGGATCCGCGGCCCGTGTTCGATACGTTCATGATCAGGTAATTCTATAGACGACAAGGTGCGGGTCTCGTTAATCAGCGTGGTTGTTAAAGAGCTAATGGATTATTTGGAGTTTGAGTTTTGGAAAGGGAATGTTTCTCATTATATTTGATGTGTGTAAAGCATTCTATCGTCGAAACGAGGATCGATCACTCGCGAATTTTTATGGCCTACAGATACATGAAAGAGCTTCATATGCTTATGCCCTTTGAATCGGATGTGAAGTTTAGCAAAGTCAGAATGGATGGCGGTGGGGTTTCTTCTTAGCTCTTCTCGCCGCAGTATGATTATTGGAGCTACAGATTTTGTCGATCTGATATATCATCTCTTCGGAGACCTTTAGCGAGTTCTTCGCGCAGGGTATCGTCCTCTTCAACTGCACTACCCTTGTATGCGCGGGATAAGCGGTGCTTCTTATTGGACGGACCATTGTTAAGTCGGAGAGCGACATAATAGAAGCGATTGGTCAGGTGATAACAGCAGAGGGCACGGATTACGGAGGTGTTGTTGTTATTATATTATAAGCTTGGCCATGTGATACGCGTTGTAAGCGATAGAATTGAAATCATAAATTTGATCACACTCCCATCAAACCACTGCGCGGGGCATTTGATGCGCTCAGTTTAGTTCGGTAGCGGAGTGCTTCGGGTTCAGTCCAATGAGGACTCATTGAGATCTCCATCTACTCACATTCACTATTTATTGGCGAGTCGGGTAACACGAATAAATGCCTTGTATCTTCTTCATCTTAGAATGGTCGTTGACTCACGGAGCGAGATCGCGTGACCAGGGTAACTCTAGTCTTTTCTCTACCTTTTAGTCCTGACCTTCACCTTCTTTGTCGCTCTGGCGATGGATCCTTTCATGTGTTCCCCGGGTCGGGCACAATTGTGCCCGATCCATCTATTCCTTTGACATCGATCTTGAGTTTTACTAAAATTTCTCTTTTAATTTGATGCATTATGATTAACTCGAGCATAAGTGTTATATCTCATTAACTCTGATTTTTGTCTCTTTCGAGGGATCTTATGGCGAAGCCAGATTATAGGGCGGCGTGAGTGAGGTTTATACATCCTTGATCCTCACAGTCCCAAAGACTGTGCGTGGAGTCACTACACCATTTGAGACACATTGCCGATTAGGTCATCCTTCGCTGCCATTATTAAAGAAATTGTGTCCTCAGTTTTCGAATTTGCTATCCTTAAATTGTGAGTCTTGTTAATTTGCAAAACATCATCGCCTTAGTTATAGTCTAGAGTTAATAAACGAGCTAGTGCTCCTTTTGAGTTAGTCCATTCCCGATGATGTGTGGGTGCACGATGCGAGTTATTGTCCCCATTAGGGTTTGATACTTTATCACTTTTGTTGATGATTATTCACGAACCACTTGGTTATATTTGGCAGAAAACGGCTCACGAGTTGTTTTCTCATTTACATTGCCCCTTTATTAATTTGAGATTCATACTCAATTTCATGTTTATGTTCAAAATCTAAGAAGTGATAATCTGGTATGTTTAGAACAATTTGGTCTTCGCCATGATATGGCATCCTTCATCAAACTTCTTGTGTTGACAATCCTGCTCAGAATGGAGTTGCTGAGAGAAATAATGAACACCTTCTTGAAGCCCGACCGCATTTCATTATTTCGCTAGCCATGGCATGCCCGATCATTTGAGATGATCTTTATTTCCCGCGACTTGTTTTTGATTAATAGGATGCCTTCGTCGGTCTTGAATTGGGACACAAGTATCACATCATTTTCCCGATAAACCTCACATTTCACCATTGATTCTCGGATATTTGGATGTACATGTTTTGTTCGAGATGTTCGTCCTCAGGTATCTAAACTTGACCATAAATCTTTAAAATGTATATTTCTTAGTTGATACTGAGTTCGAGAAAGGTATCGGGTGTTCTTGCCACTGGTGCCGTGGGGTACTTGGTTTTTGCGAGATGTCGGGTTTTTGAGGGTATCCTTTCTCTTCACCCCAGGGCACTGGTCGAGGGGAGGCGGATGACCTTATCTAGTGTATCTACTATTGCCTCCCTGGCCCCTCTGTTCTGCTCCGGTAAAGCCCCGACCCTCCCATTCTGCTCCCGATGGCCTCCCATCCTGGGTGCACGCCAGCCTTGGAGGAACCCACATCCTGAGTCCTCCAGCCATTTGCCCGGCATCAGTCAGGTTACGATGATGATCACACTATTGGCTCTTCGCCAAAGAGTAGACGTCGATGTGTTCATCAATTTCTGTTTACTTTATAACCGATTGTCTTCTCGATCGTATTCTTTTATTGCTTCTTTGGACTTTATTTCGTTGCCTAACACTTTAGGAAGCCTTGTCTCACCTTGGTTGGCGTAGTGCTATGATAGAGGAGATGGATGCTCTAAATGAGAATGGTACTTGGAACTTGGTACATTTACTGGGAAGAAAACATTGGATAGCCATTTGGTCTTTGCGATCAAAGTTAATCGGATAGTTCGGTTGCGGGTGAAAGCACGACTTGTGGCGAAAGTGCGGCGCCCTACCTATGATGTATATTGATACGCACTTCCCTGTTGATAAAGATGACATATGTTAAACGCCATTTTCCACGGCTGCCACTCATAATTGGGATCTTCATTAACTTGATATTATAGCGCCTTTCTTCGCAAACGATCTTCGGGGAGGAGGGGTATATATGGAGTAACCTCCAGGGTTTGTTGCTCAGGGGAAGATTGGGAAGGTTTGTTGCCTTGATCATTATATGGCGACGAGAGTCCAGTGCTTGGTTCGGTAAATTTAGTGACCAGGTTAAGAGAAATTTGGCTTGTAGAAGAGTAAATCCGACCAATCCGAGTCTTCTCTTGGGAACTCCAGTCGGGTATTATTTATTGGTGGTGTATGTGGATGATATTGTTATCAGGAGTGACTGAGGAATCTCATCCCTTAGTCGCTTTCTTCCACACCGGTGGGTTTTCATACAAAGGACCTAGGGATGTAGATATTTCTTGGGTGTTGAAGTTATGCGGAGTAAACATGGAATGTCTTTGTTATCTGAAATATGTGCTTGATTTGTGTACGAGGCTGAGTGGGAGCAAAGCCATGTAGTTCCCATGGCTCAGGGCTTTACCTTCTTAGAGAAAGAAAAGTTTGAGGATCTAAAGATTATAGGCGACTAATAGTTGGGGAGAAGCTGAACTACCTTACGGTAACTTGTCTGAACATGCACACTCGGTCGGTGTTGTAAGTCGATACACGTCTTCCGCATTTTATTGGCAACTGATTAGGCGGTAGTAGAACATATTCATGTTGTGAAAGAAGGGCTCTAGACGGGTGATACATATAGTAATCATGGAAAGCGCGATAGGGTTGAATGCTTCCACCGAGATCTTTGATTGGGCGAGGTCGAGGAAGATAGGATATCCACATTTAGTTCTTGTGTTTTTGTTGGTGGAAATACGGTCTCATGGAAGAGTAAAGCGAGTTGTTTCAGTTCAAGTGCAGAGTCAGAATATAGAGCAATGACACAATCCATGTGTGAAATCATGTGGCTTCATCAACTCTTAACGGAAGTCGGCATTATGATTGTGGTCCCAGCAAAACTTTGGTGTGATAACCAGGCTGCCCTTCATATTGCCTCGAATCTTGTATTCCATGAACGAACTAAGCATATTGAGATTGATTGCCACTTCGTTCATGAGAAAATACAACTCGGTTTGATTTCTACATGATATGAGAAGACGGAAGAATAGTTGGGTGATATTTTCACAAAAGGCTCTAAAGTGGGGACCAAGTTAGCTATTTATGTAACAAGTTGGGCATGATTGACATCTATGCTCCAACTTGAGGGGGAGTGTTAACATATAGAGTTATGCTTAGTTAGGAAGCTTTTAACATATAGAGTTGTAACCGGATTAGGAATCCTAACAAGTAGAGTTGTAAGAGATCAGGAAATATAGACTATCCCTCTGTTATATATACACATATTAATTGATGAAAAAATGCACAAGGAATTCTTTCCTCAAATTCTCTCTTGGTTGTTTTCTACAATAGTTAAGACTTGAGAATTGCCATTTATGATGAAAAAATGAAAATATCATTATAACAAATTATCAAACATATATCCTACATCCACAATTACTACAAAAAGAAACATTAACATTTTGTACGTAACTTTGAAAAAACAAATAAAATCTAGGCGAGGAGGGTTCTCTCTTGTTATGCCTTCCTTTTTCCAGAAAGCAAAATCAACTCGGGAGATGAGACTTGGTTTAAAAAGGTCTTATTGATTGAAGGGTAACGATAATGCGATTTACGCTAAGGACTCAATAGATTCGGAAAGAAGCGATCGACTAGTCTATCACCAAATGATGGTGCGAACGAGTTCAATTTGTGATCTTCAAATGGGAATGTGCGAAATGCTGCGGAAATAACATAAACGAAAAGAACAAACACAAAGATTAGGCCCAGCTTGATTCAACTCAGTGAGGATGGGCATGAATGGATTCAAATATGTACGAAACACAAATTTCAACCCTGAAAACCCCAAAAATAGTCTTATTTTACTCCATTGTCCGAGAAATTACTTACCATTAGGTTAGCGGCGGCGATTGTGGCGGCCAGATGAAGAATCACTTAGGAGAAAACTGCCCTTAACTCCACTCCTCTAGTTTCTACAACGAGGCTCTAAATTAAGAACCCATTATCGATGCGATATTCACGGGCTATCAAACAACTCAAAAAGCGATCAACAAACACCTAAAGAAAAGCGAAAAAGGAAAAAGAAAGTAAAAAAGACACCTGAGTTAAATATCCTCACTTAATAGAATAATTCTTCACAAAAACTACTCATAGTTCTTGCATGTTGCATACATGATATTCACGAGAAATTCCTTTAAGTTAAAAAGGAGCTCATATATTAGAAAATATAGACATGCTAAGTAGAAAATCTATTTCTGATCAATGCACTGCTGGCTTTGTAGCGAAGTTTGAGAGAAAATATACATTTGGTTTGGCCAGGTATTTGATTATAAAATTTTGAGAAACATTTTAAAACAATGTATCTCAGCAGTGCAGCGACGGACAGCACTACGCATGTATCTTAGCGGGGATCATCATCAAAGTTCTATTAAATTCGGCTCCAACATTTTTGCAAATACAGGAGCCTTGTGAATTAAAAACAAAAAACAACACCAATCCTAAAGGCTTAGAATTGTTGTAGGGGATTTCATATGCATTTGAGTTGGTGACTATCTAGTTGAGTGGATATGAGGAAAAAGGAAGTTCGATGTAGTAAAAGGTTAAAAGCAAAAATACAGACGTGAGAGGAAGAGTGGCTTACCTATAAGCAAAAGAGGCTTATGGTTTCTTTATTGGAGATATAAAGAATAGGGAAAAACAAGATGTTTCGAGGACTTAATAATCATTTATACCATTTGCAATCTTCTTTATCATTTAATGAAATGTTATATGCTTATCCATGAAAGGTAGGCATGATTAGTCGCCCATTTGAGTCACACCACGGCAAAGGTTACATGTTGATTAGCCACATCTTGGGCTTATCGAGCGCTCCCCAGTTCTCCCGGCTTGTTTATGTAAGATTAGCCCAAAATTTTCTTATTTGTTAAGTTCCGGACTAGCGATAAGCTCCTCGAGCTTAAGCTGAATCAACTTGCCTAAACTCTGAAGAAGCTTCACTTATTGCTAGTATATGCTTTTTTTCTCGAGCACTTTCACTACATAGAACTCGACCGACGATATACTAACCTTCATAAGCTCTTTTGTCACGCCTGAAACCCACCTAGGGGGCATGGCGTCAATTCACACCCTCGAGCCTTTAACCTGAAGGTTTGAAGTATGAAGCGACATGGCACCTTCCTTGTAGCTGGATTTTTGTCGAATACGAACACATGTTCGAGTAAATGCGTGACTTTCTAGAATTCGTCAATTCCCCAGATTCAAATTTAATGCAGACAAAAAAAAACTATTTCTAAATATCCAAATCTCGATTATGCATGTCATATAAAGTTGTTCGAGAATATAACAATATTTGGGATCTCGAATCTGACTTTGTACTAATATAAAAAATGGAATGTTATCATCAAAGTGACTTTCTCAATTAACTTTCAAAACCCAATATTTTACATGAATATGAACTTATTAGTTCAACATGATCCAACATAAAGTTAATCAAATCCTAATAATGGCGAATCCCTGACCTAGCCATCTCCTCATTGGAAACTAAAAGTACACGAGAAAATATGTCAACGAATGGGAGTGAGCTAAAAGCTCCCGATAAAATACTAATACGATTTCATGGATCGAAAAGTTTTCAATCATATAGCAAATAGGAGATGTTTTTCATCAAAACTTTTGATTAGCAGTTGGAACATTAACCAAAATATACTTCCAAAACATTCTCACATCCATTTCAAATGGTTTCATATCAATGTGATCCAAACAATTTCATATCAAAATTTCGATTCAAACACTTTCATATCAAATCCAAAATCAATACATTTCAAATATATTTTTCTCACGGTCATCAAATATCAAATGGTGCTGATTATGTGGGACTTTCAAATGGGTGGCTAGTATGAAATTGTTCCTTTTAAGATTGGACGGAACCAAGCACTACTAGTATAGTAACCTCTAACCAAACCCACTGAGTGGGGTTCAAATCAATTACATTCCCGCGAAAATGTAAGATTAACTATTATATCCAGTTGACAAAGAGTAGAATAGTGTCCTTCTTATATCCAGTTGACAAAGGGCGAATAGTGTCAGACTATTATTCGGATTAATGAGACGAAACTAACGAGTCTCAAATATTTCATTCAAATGTTCAAATTATAAAACATCATATCTCCACATTTTCTTTCGTAAACAAAACAAATCTCAAAAGTCTGATCGCACAAAACTACTTTCTTGATCCATGGATAATCGGAATAAATAAAAGGTAAAAACTTTTCGCAAACCAAAGATTATATAATTCAGATAAAACAATTTTCATCCTCAAATGAGTAAAAACAAACAAATTTCCTTTTAAAAATCCGCATTAATATCCCTTACACGTACATATATATAAAAATAATAATTTTTCGAAAAGCTGTATTAGAATCCCTTACCTCAAAGGAGTACTCAAAAGCTTTGAAAGAGCTAATCCGAAGAATTTCATCTCGATGAAATATTTCTCCTAAAATAATAAGGAAGAGACTATCATCATTACTTATTTATTTTAAAACTTTCTAATTTGATAACATGATTATATTATTTTGTTACTTTCGAAGCATGTGACAAGAAGCCCCATTCCAAATGATAACTATTTGAATTAAGGTAGTTTTACAAATTTTATAAAACTCATATTTCCTTCCGGATCTTATTTTAATAATTTATTTATTTTATAACACAATCTGAGCTAAATCTTTTACTAGAAAATAATATTAATATTATTTTACAAATTATATTATTACACAATACTTGTCACAACCTTTTACCTAACAATTATCATATTTGACAACAAGTATTGATAACATATCTTATTTCCTATAATTGCTAACTAATTATTTCAATCATATTCCTTATCTAAATAAAATCTCGATCCTTAATAAAATATTTACTTGCCAAAATATATATATCTTTAAATACTTATCAAATACAAATATTTATACAGAATTCAACCTTTTCAAATTTATCTTATTTATTTATCATTATTTTCTTTCAAAATTTATCCTTAAATACTTTTTAATTCTCATACTCAAAGTAATTCAATATGACACCACTAATCCCTTAACTTATTTTATTTCTAATTGAAAGTGTAATCAAATGCGACTTCTTGAGGAGTTGATCTAAGGCGAAAGAAAATTAAAGAATCGTCGAAAGAAATGCAGAAAAATAAAATGAGGAAGATCTTACTAGAGAAATTTGTTCTTCAAACCTACTAGATCGAAGCGAGTCGATCCTGAGAATTCTACTGGCAGAGAGGGATTCAAAGAAGAATAGAAATGATTTTTCTTTTCTTTCTGGAAATTTATACTTGAGGTATCTATTAGGAAGTTACCTTTTTACCTCTTCATTAATTTATACCTATTATGATTTGTCATTGCCACCTCTTTCATGTCATTATACCTATTTTATTTCAATTTATACCTCTTTCATGTCATTAGGTAAAATTGATACCTATTATGATTTGTCCTTATACCTCTTTCATGTCATTATACCTATTTATTTTCCAATTTATACCTCTTTCATGTCATTATTATTTTTCCTTAATTTATACCTATACAAATTCCATCATTATTATTTTTAGTAACTTATACCTATCTGAGTCATCGTTATTATTTTAAAAGCATCTATCTACATTCACGGGTGTTACATTCTCCCCTCCTTTATAAAGTTTAGTCCTCTAAACTTGACTTACGAGTCTTGAAATAATTGAGGATGTTTTCTACCAAATGCTTATTTCTAGCTCCCCAGTGACCTCTTGAATCACATGATTGCTCCATTGGACTTTTACCAGCCTTGACAACGACACGTCGTGGGAACCTTATTCATCACATCCACAATTTGAACGGACACCTCTTCATAGGTCGAGTCCTCAAAAAATCTAATAGTCTCCAAACTCACAACTGCTTGAGACGTCGAAAACATATTTCCTCAAATTCGAAACATAAAACACATTATGAATCTTAGACGGGTATGAGGCGAGCTACTTTATATGATAAGGTACCTACTCTCTCTAATATTCAGAACAAGCCCACAAATCGGGGCGAGTTTCACTTCTCAGCCAGTTTTCAACTTCCAAATATCTCAATTTAACTCAATAAGCAAATTTTAAGATAACAAAATCACCAAATTCAAATACCAAATATTGCTTGGGATTATCAACATAACACTTGTGTGTACCTTGATTTTCTTCCAAATTCTCTTCAATCGAGATTATCCTTTCAATAATCAATTACACAAGTTCATGTCTAAATTTTTTTTTTCTCCAATATGATCATAACACATAGGGGATCATAAACTTCAACCATAAACCTTTATGAAGACATAATCTCATTACTGGCTTAAAACTATTCTCTGAATTTAACTTAAAGGTAAGAACTCATTCGATTACTTTCAACTCTAAAACAATATATCTCGAAACAAATGTACCAACTTGCGATTACTTTCCTCAATTAGTGTTAGTCTAAGTGTAAGCTACTATCGAAATACTAACTTAGTACTTCGATTATTTTCTTTTTTTTCTTTTCTTTTTTTTTTTTTTGATGAAGTCACAATCTAAAAATAAAATAAGAATTCTTATTACATACCATAGAATCAAATATTTCATACATTATCAAAATCTCCTTAATATCGAGAAGGTAGTCTGATAGAAAAATTATTAGACTTTATCCATAAACAAACCATCATAATGAAACATTGTCATCTGACTAAGGTTCTTGGTAAAACTATATCACAAAATCCATGGTAATAAGTTTCACGGCTCATTTAGAAATATAAGTAGTTACAAAGTACTATTAGATAACTGATGTAAACCTCCATATACGATCACACTAAACCCGAGTCCTGAAATAATGTAATACCTTACTTCATATATGACCATCAAAATTATGTCTTAAATATTTAAACTTTTGCATCCTTTTAGGGTAGATCGTAAGCTTAAAGTAATAACCCTCCTTCAAAAGTTGTCTCCTTATGTCTCCATTATTTAAGACATTATGTCTAATCCCAAATTTTCAAGATCTTATTATCTTATTAAACATAATCAATTGTTCCAAAAGTTCAACTAGTTTCAAATAATTCCTTATAAGATCTTAATTCTCCAAACAAGTTTAGTTGCACTATAATGCTCAACATAAGAACTCTAAAATCAAGGTATGACATGGACTTGTAAACATCTCTAATCATATAATAATTGTTTCGCGACAACCTTAAATGATTTCAAGGAAAAATTTTTTTTTTTTCTATTTAAGGCATAAATCAGGAATTCTCATTGTTTATTAGTCTTGAGATAATGTCATCATAATCCTTAAGTAATTGTATCAATATCTTCTATTTCTTGCTTAAAAATCATTTTAAGAAGACAAAGGCTTGAAACTCTCATAAAGTGAGTAGATCATAATATAAAAAAATGTCTTCATATCTTAAGTGCAAAAATCATTTTGCAGCTTGAATCATAATAAGGTAGTTTTCTCTATCTTAAAATTTCAAATGTCTATAAAAATATATCATTTTCCATGTTGCATATGGACACAACATAAATCTAATGAAAGGCATCATTATGCAAAACAAATCTTTGCGAACCCAGTAAAAATAATGTCGAATAAAGTTGCTACCAATTTGCTCTTCCAGCTCTGTGAAGCTATCATCATAGTTATAAGACGATAAGAAACTTAACCTTCTTTTTATGTCAGCCTGAAAAATATAAGATAATCTTAGAGATCTCTTAATAATTTATTTGTAGTACTCAATAAATCCCAAGAAAGTTCAAACTTTAATAACAATATTCGTCCTTTCAAATTTCATTGTTTTCATCAGCTCATCACATTGACTTAAAAGACACAACAACATTTCTAAGCAAATAACTACCTTGCGAGGCTTAGCTTATGAGTAACAATTTATCTACATGTTTCCCTTCAATAAACTCAAGATAACTAAGAATATGGAAAAGACAATATTTTCCCAAAAACAATCAACAAATAAGGTAGTAAGCTCCTTAATTCATCCTCGAAGTAAGCAAAAAACCTTAATGTTTAAGGAGTATTAAGTCAATTCAATATTCTTCTTACCAATGGTCATAAAATAACTTCAAACCACCATATTGTCCATAATGACATGTCCCAAAGAAGTGACAAATTCAAATCATACTTCATCTTGATAAAAGTATATTCACTAAACCAAAAAACAATACAAAGGAAAAGAGTGTAGTGAACTTTCACTAGTCATCAAGAAATCATTTATCTAACATACCTTTGTACAAAATGCTAAGAATACTCAAACGGATATGAACTATCAACTAACATGTCACTCAACTATCCCCATACACAAGCTTAAGCAAGTTCCAGTTAAGATAGTAAATGCGGCTGCGATTCCACTTGGAGTAGGCTTTTCTGGCGCCCAGTTACCATGAGCACCATCATCATTCCTCTTCCTTTGTTGTTTCACTATCTTGGTGAAACTCTTACATTTATCCTTCTCTGCGATAGGGCTGCATCTACCACCTCTAAATAAACGCAACCCGAGATTATTATCTTATTCTTGAATAAGGCTTTAGTCCATCCAGGAAACTTTAATGCTTTTTCCTCCTACGTAGCAATCATTAGTGGGGTAAGCAGTGATGATTCGGTAAACTTAGCCTCATATTGAGCCTTTGTCAAATCTCTTTGTTCCAAACGAATGAAACTCTCCACCTTTGTGTGAACACTATCGAGGAAAGTACTTCTTATAAAATGCCTCCTTAAACTATCTCGAACAATAGGCCCATAATCCTCTAAAAGCCTCTTAGTCATGAGCCACCAATCCCAGCCCTTTGTCTAACATAAATGTTGCGAAGAGGTTTTTTTGCTCCTTAGAGACAATCCAATCACAATAAAGAAATTTTCTATCATCACTAATCCAGTCTCTGCTCTGTTAGATTTGAGGTATTGGAAAAATAAGGGACTCAAACTTCTTAAAGTCTTGAAAGGAGCTACACTAGATGAGGATTGTCATGACCATTGCTTCCGGTGGCTAGCCTGCACTCTCGACGATCCGGCCCAGGTCCTTAATATCTACTTAAAGCCCTTCGTGTTCATGAGTGGCAGAGTGGAGGAGGTATATCATGTCACAGTGGCGACTATTTTGGAAAGATGCAATCTCATGGCAACATGGTGTTCTATAAGCAAAGGTATAACTAATTTAGTCATTAAGAAGCCAAGTAAGCAAGTTAGAATTGTAGGGGAATTAAAGGAATAAGACTAGATGAAAGTTGAAACTTAAGCTAATGCATCATAATACATTCGAAAGGTAAACTAAACGAGTTCCATCGAGATCATAACCTATAGCTACGATACCACTCTGTCGCCCGAGAAACCCACCACCCCAGGGCATGACGTCAA
This sequence comes from Tetrastigma voinierianum, assembly GCA_016808115.1. Classification (NCBI taxonomy): domain Eukaryota; kingdom Viridiplantae; phylum Streptophyta; class Magnoliopsida; order Vitales; family Vitaceae; genus Tetrastigma; species Tetrastigma voinierianum. The sequence goes on from JAEQBH010008596.1 coordinate 107,274, forward strand.
TTCACACCCTCAAGCCTTCGGCCTTAAGGTTTTGAAGTGTGAAGCAGCATTAACCTTCCTTATGCTTGGATTTTGTCGAATACCAAGCACATGTTCGAGGAAGTAAATGTGCAGCTTTCAGTCGTCAATTCCCCAAATTCCAAAATTTAATGCTAGACAAAAACTATTTCTAAATATCAATCTCAATTATGCATGTCATATAAAGTTGTTCGAGAATAACAATATTTGGGATCTCTCAAATCGAAGCTTTATCTTAATATAAAAATGGAATGTTATCATCAAAAGTGACTTTCTCAATTAACTTTCAAAACCCGATATTTTACATGAATATGAACTTATTAGTTCATGATCCCGACATAAAGTTCTAATCAAATCCCACAATAATGGCGAATCCCGACCTAGCCATCACTCCTCGTAGGCCCAAAGTACACGAGAAAATATGTCGACGAATGGGAGTGAGCTAAAAGAAAGAACAAATAAAGAAATGCTAATACGAGTTTCATGGATCAAAAAAAAGTTTTGTCATTATATGAATAGGAGATGTTTTTTCATCAAAACTTGATTCAAAAAATAAGTTGGAACAAAATATACTTCAAAACATTCTCACATCCATTTCAAATCGGTTTCATATCAAATGTGATCGAGCAATTTCATATCAAATTTCGATTCAAACACTTTCATATCAAATCAAAATCAAATACATTTCAAATATATTTTCTCACGGTCATCAATATCAAATGGTGCCGAGTTATGTGGGACTTTCAAATGGGTGGCTAAAGCGCAAATTGTTCCTTTTAAGGTGGGCCAGACAAAGCAGTACTAGTCTTAGTAACCTCACAGCAAACCCCACACAGTGGGGTTCAAATCAGTACATTCCCTTGAAAATGTAAAGGTCAACTATTATATCCAGTGACAAGGAAGCTAGAATAGTGTCAACTATTATATCCGGATTGACAAGGGGCGAGTAGTGTCAACTATTATTCAGTTGACAGGGGGCGAACTAACGAGTCAAATATTTCATTCAAATGTTCAAATTACAAGAAGCATCATATCTCCACATTTTCTTTCGTAAACAAAAGCAAAATCTGAGAAGTGCGTCATCGCAAAAACTACTTTCTTGATCCGTGGATAATCGAATAAATAAAAGGTAAAACTTTTCGCAAACGAGATTATATATAATTCAGATAAAACAATTTCATCCTCAGATGAGTAAAAACAAACAAATTTCCTTTTAATCTGCATTAATATCCCTTACACTTGCGATACATATATATAAAAATAATAATTTTACGAAAGGCGTATTACAGAATCCCTTACACACCAGGAGTACTCAAAAGCTTTGAAAGAGCTAATCCAAAAATTTCATCTCAATGAAATATTTCTCTAAAATAATAAGGAAGAGACTATCATCATTGCTTATTTATTTTTAAAACTTTCTAATTTGATATTCTTAACAATTATATTATTTTGTTCTCGAACATATTGGTATTTGTTCAGAGTAATTAACTATTTGAATTAGGTAGTTTTACAAATTTTATAAAACTCATATTTCCTTTCGGATCTTATTTTAATAATTTATTTATTTTATGCTTTTAATAGAACTAAATCTTTTACTAGAAAAGAAATAATATTAATATTTTACAAATTATATTATTACACAATACTTGTCTAACCTTTTTACCTAACAATTATCATACTTAATGACAAGTATTATTAACATATCTTATTTCCTATAATTGCTAACTAATTGTTCTAATCGTATTCCTTATCTAATAAAATCTCAATCCTTAATAAAATATTTACTTGCCAAAATATATATATCTTTAAATACTTATCAAATACAAATATTTATCACAGATTCTTTTCAAATTTATCTTATTTATTTATCATTATTTTCTTTCAAAATTTATCCTTAAATACTTTTTTTTAATTCTCATACTCAAAGTAATTCAATATGACACCACTAATCCTTAACTTATTTTATTTCTAAAAAAACGAAAGTGTAATCCAAATCTGACTTCTTCAAGGTTGATCTAAACTGAAAGAAAATTAAAGAATCTACATCAAAGAAATCTAGAAAAATAAAATGAGGAAGATCTTACCTAGAGAAATTTGTTCTTCAAACCACATAGATCCAGAAAGCGATAAGTCTACGAAATTCTACACATGGGAGAAATTCAAAGAAGAATAGAAATGATTTTCTTTTCTTTCTCCAATTTATACTTGAGGTATCTATTAGGAAGTTACCTTTTTACCCCTCTTTCATTAATTTATACCTATTATGATTTGTCATTATACCTCTTTCATGTCATTATACCTATTTTATTTCCAATTTATACCTCTTTCATGTCATTAAATTAGTGATACCTATTATGATTTGTCCTTATACCTCTTTCATGTCATTATACCTATTTTATTTCCAATTATACCTCTTTCATGTCATTATTATTTTCAGCAATTTATACCTATACAGAATTCCCATCATTATTTTTAAAGTAACTTATATTTATCTGAGTCCCTATCATTATTATTTTCCCTAACTTATCTTCTATAAATTCTGAGTTACATTCTCCTCCTTTATAAGTTTAGTCCTCTAAACTTGACTTACAGAATCTTGAAATAATTGAGGATGTTTTCTCGTCTCTTCTTAACTCCCAGTGACTCTTGAATCATGATTGCTCCATTGGACTTTTTACCCGGCTTGACAACGACACGTCATAGAACCTTATTCATCACATCCACAATTTGAACGGACACACCTCTTCATAGGTCAAGTCCTCAAAAAAATCTAATAGGCTCCCGACTCCACAACATGAGAAGCATCGAAAACATATTTCCTCGAGTTCGAAACATAAAACACATTATGAATCTTAGGCAGTATGTAAGAGCCCGAGGCTACTTTATATGATAATTACTACTCTCTCTAATATTTCAAACAAGCACAAATCAAGGTAGAGTTTCCTTTTCTCAGCAGTTTTCAACTTCCAAATATCTCGATTAACTCGATAGCGGAATTTTTTAAGATACAAAATCACCAAATTCAAATACGAAATATTGATTGGGATTATCAACATAACACTTGTGTGTACCTTGATTTTTCTTCCAAATTCTCTTTAATCAAGATTATCCTTTCAGTAATCAATTACACAAGTTCATGTCTAAATTTGCACCACCCAATATGATCATAACACACGGGGATCATAAACTTCAATCATAAACCTTTTATGAAGACATAATCTCATTCTTGGCTTAAAACTATTCTACGAAGAATTTAACCAAGGAGGTAAAGAACTCATTACGATTACTTTCAACTCTAAAACAATATATCTGGCTCAAATCTTTCCAACTTGCGATTACTTTCCTCAATTAGTCATTAGTCTAAGTATGAAAGCTACTATCAATACTAACTTAGTACTTCGATTATTTTCTTTTTTTTTTTTTTTTTTTGATGAAGTCACAATCTAAAAATAAAATAAGAATTCTTATTACATACCATAGAATCAAATATTTCATACATTATCAAAATTTTCTCATAATGTCCCTTCGAGGAGAGAGAGAGGAAGGTGAGTCGATAGAAAATTATTAGACTTTATCCATAAACAAACCATCATAATGAAACATTGTCATCAACTAAGGTTCTTGGTAACCTTATCACAAAATCCATGGTAATAGTTTCCGCTCATTTAGAAATATAAAGTAGTTACAAAGTACTATTAGGTCTTTGATGTAAACCTCCATATACGATCACACTAAACCCCGAGGAGTCACAAATAATGTAATACCTTACTTCCATATATGACCATCAAAATTATGTCTGCCCAAATATTTAAGCTTTTGCATCCTTTTAAGGGTAGATCGTAAGCTTAAAGTAATAAACCTCCTTCAAAAGTTGTCTCCTTATGTCTCCATTATTTAAGACATTATGTCTAATCCCAAATTTTCAAGATCTTATTATCTTATTAAACATAATCAATTGTTCCAAAAGTTCAACTAGTTTCAAATAATTCCTTATAAGATCTTAATTCTCCAAACAAGTTTGAATTTACTTTCTGTGCTCAACATAAGAACTCTCTAAAATCCAAGGTAGCAATATGGACTTGTAAACATCTCTAATCATATAATAATTGTTCAGACAACCTTAAATGATTTCCAAGGAAAATTTTTCTATTTAAGGCATAAATCACAAGATTCTCATTGTTGTTTTATTAACTTGAATAATGTCATCATAATCCTTAAGTAATTGTATCCAATATCTTCTATTTCTTGTAAAATCATTTAAGAAGACAAAGACTTCAAACTCTCATAAAGTATGAGTAGATCATAATAAAAAAATGTCTTCATACCTTAAGTGCAAAAATCATTTACCTAACTTCAAATCATAATAAGGTAGTTTTCTCTATCTTAAAATTTCAAATGTCTATAAAATATATCCAATTTTTCCATGTTGCATATGGACACAACATAGAAATCTAATGAAAGGCATCATTATGCAAAACAAATATTTCTTGAACCCAATGAAATAATCAGAATAAGAGTTGCTACCAATTTATATTGACTACATGACTATCATCATAGTTTATAGACCAATAAAACTTAACTTCTTTCTATATGTCATTCTGAAAATATAAGATAATCTTAGAATCTCTTAATAATTTATTTGTAGTACTAAATAAATCCCGAAAGTTCAAACTTTAATAACAATATTAGAATCCTTTCAAATTTCAAATTGTTTTTCATCACTCATCACATTGACTTAAAAAGACCTAACAACATTTCTAAGCGAATATAACTACCTTACGAGGAAGCAGCTTATGAGTAACAATTTATCTACATGTTTCCCTTCAACTAAACTCAAAGATAACTAAGAATATGGAAAGACAATATTTTCACAGGAAACAATCAACAAATAAAAAGGTAGTAAGCTCCTTAATTCATCCTCAATCGACAAAAACCTTAATGTTTAAGGAGTATTAAAGTCAATTCAATATTCTTCTTACGATGGTCATAAAATAACTTCAAACCACCATATTGTCCATAATGACATGTCCTGAAAAAGTGACAAATTCAAATCATACTTCATCTTGATAAAA